>JBAMJV010005479.1:0-37500 GCA_037951105.1 Echinarachnius parma
GTTATGAAAATAAACATAGCTGGGGGCTAACAAATTTGTTATAGATATACATGTTATACATGAAGAAATGTGGGGTAAATGTTCACCCAAACTGCCTTCCTTCTTTAACAGTCCGCAAAAACGTGTCGGTAACGGACGTTACTAAAAAAGGACATGCAAAATGATGGTGTCGAATCAAAGTGTAATATCTCATGTCCCTGACTTGTAAGCTTGTCATGTTTGATATGACATGATACCTAGGTTCCTATGAACAGATGTGCAAAATAAGAAGTAATTTGCATGGTTTATGAAAACCTGACGGTAACTGACGTTACGTTACTGACGTTACACTTAAATTTGCTATAGGCTTAACACATGAACATTTATGATTCAAGTTGGTAATATCGCATGCCCTTAACTAGGGGGACCTATTTGACTGATATGGAAATATAACTTGGTTCATCAAGAATATTCCATCCCATTAGATAAAACTTACAGAGAAACAAATGAAAATTAAACTTTAAATAAGATTTTACAAATCCTTCATTTTGGTAACCGCTTTACATCCACTTCATCACAATGTTTAGACTTTTGAAATAACTTTATATCGATTTACATGATAATACCTGGTTTCTGTAATTTAACAAGTACCTCTTGAAGGTAAACAAATCTGTGAATTATCATTGTTCTCTTGGTAAATCATGTTGCATCATGGTAAATGATGTTAAATCATCTATATAAAGAGCAATGTGTTAAACTCTCTGTATATACATAATGTACATACATAAACAAGTAATATAAATAAATATATTACCAACAAAACAAACGCATTTACATACGTTAAAACAAACAAATAAACAAATAAAACGGATTACTTCTTGTAAGAGTATACATGGTATTAACAGTGTAAGATATATGATATTACAATAGAAACACAGTTGTGCAAAAAACAATAGAAATTGTTCTTTTCTTGTGTTATGTACTCCCGGCAAAAGACGCATAAGATAGACATTATCATTTCGCACAAGTATTTTTCACCTGAATAAAACGTCTTCTATGAAGAGAATTTTGTTGGTCAAATTCACTTTCATTGGCTGAAACGTGTTTGTTATCATTGATAACTATATGTCATGCTTGGCTAATACAAATTTATTTCATTAAAGAGACTCATTTCATTAAAATACGAGATGGCGCTCTTCGGTTAATTTTCACGAACAATGTATCAACAATATTTAATTCAATATTTGCAAAATCGTGATTAAAAGTCAACGCCCGCGACAAAACTTTTATTCGAATGACTTATTAGTGACATATTTCATGCGTTCCTGAACGGATTTTGATCAAACAAACCTTGTTTTGTTGTGCAACTTGTGTTTTTGAGATCCCTTTCACTACATTTCCTTTACCTCGTCAATGAGTAATATTTTACTTTGATAAATCAACCAGTGGGTATATAGTAGCCTCGCACTTTAAATGTGATGTGCTTTGTATTATCAATAGTAGCATGGAACATGTTTCCGTTTTTCCCTTTCGTTCAAAAGATATTTACTATCGAAGTAATCGGATTGTTTTATTATACACTGGGAAATGTGCACAAAGTCCATGAAATGAGTCCGCGAATAATTATTACTTTGCATTTTCGCTAATTCTCGCCCATACAACATCCATCTAACATACATTTTCACACATTATTCGGAAGACATATCAGTTCACAAACATTTATGTTTTATAAACCATTCATCACTTTTTGCACAAGTCAACAAAGTTACTAGATCCCTTTCCAAAGCCGCGCATCATCAACGAATCAAATCTGACAAAAATAAATGTCGCCATCTTGTGACCATGAAGGAATAGTGTAATTGTTCCGAGTGTGTATAAATCGATGGCTTGTCGATGTGTAACAATTACTTTTATATTGGTTTCTTCTGCGACGGTGATAGGATAGATACATTATCAATATAAAATAATCGTGTATACTTAGTCCTAGAATGGCATATTTCTATTATCTTACTTATATGGGCCTCCTGTATATAGCTTGATATTTTCAGGTCTAATTTTTTCGACCGGACAAAATGACACGATTGCTAATGTCATTTGAATGTGTTGAATTGTATTAGAGGCCTTGCTAAGTTAAACAAATTCCAACCATCCAAAAAAGATTTGGAAGTGGGTGGGTGGGTCCAGGGCGATTTTGGATAATAAAACATAATTGGAAAACCCCACCCAAAATAAAGATTTAGTGTAAACAAATGCACTTTACTCGTCTCAAATCATATAATGACTTTTAAAAAGTCATTATAGGATTTTAGTTTTCTGTCCATGTCAGAGATGGATTTACAAAGTTTGGATAGGGGGGTGGGTGGGTGGGGTGAGCTCTATCCAAATCTTATTTGCATGTTTGGAATTGTTCTAACTTTGCAAGGCCCCTTAGTGCTCCCATAGTATTAGCACAATTATAATACGAATGTAACAGAGTAACATGACTTCAATAATAATAATGATAATAAACATAATAGTTATAGACAATCAAACATAATTAACTGTCCAAGCGACCCACACCTATACCGTGATCGTGCCAGCCACAATGAAAACTACTCCCTCAACATGTAACTGTGTAATGACATGGTGAGAGGGGCTGCCAAAAGCCACAGTTAGGAACTACCTCCAGTAATCCAACCTTTAACAAAAATACATTCTGTTTTAATTCTTTTATACTTAAAAAAAAAAATTTAAAAAAAATACGAAGCCTGATCGTACCTGACCATGCGTGGTATGTTATTCTGTCACCGTTATTTTCACACGCTTTTGAAATCAGTTCGTTTATTCTCGAACATGTATAGACCTAATCAGTCTATTCATAACTAATCCGATTGAATTTCGTTCAGATCTAAACCCTTGTACCGCTTGATGAAGTTTGTGGATAAAGCTGGGTGTCCAACAATCACACTAATCAACAAAAGGCTGTATGCCCTCCGCACACAGAGCCGACTCGACCCGATCCGACTGGTTTTCAGTCAGGCTTGAGTCGGTTTCGCGCAGTCGTAGTCGATTCAACATATTGAATCGGCCTCGAATGATCTCCGACTGGCTCTTGACCGGCAAAACAAGAGTCCTGAGGCAACGTATACTGAGCTGAACCGACTGAAAACCAGTCGGATCGGGTCGAGTCGGTTATGTGTGCGGAGGGCTTTACACTACGCGTTCACACAGTGCGACTTACCTAACCCTATACGTCCACACATCATGGCTAGCCCCAAGTATTGGGTATCATGCATTGTGCGCCGATCTTACCATGTCAAGAATTAAACATGCGGATTGTAATTCATAAATGACTTAGACCCCGTTTACAGTGAAAAAAAGGCCGGGCCGAGACGCGTCTCGGCCCGGCCTTTTTTTCACTGTAAACGCTCACAAGGCCAAATGCGGGGCCAAAAGTGGCCGCGCATTTGGCCCTGCTCTGGAGGTAGTCTCGGCCGCGGCCGAGACGCGTCTCGGCCCCGCTTTTTCTCACTGTAAACGCACGCAGGGCCAAATGCGGTACCAAATTGGGAAAACAATTCATTGCAAATAACGCGCCTTTGTTCTGTGACCCCGGCGTGCCTCCAAAATAATTGTTTGTTTACATGCAGAGCGCCACTACGACAAGATATTGAAAGGGCGGCCGGGCCGCGAGGGCCGAGACCGCCACTGTAAACGCACCAAAATTGGGGGCCGAGTACCGCAATTTAAGTTGCGGTACTCGGCCCCCCAATTTTTTGCGTTTACAGTGGTGGTGTCGGCCCGGCCGCCTTTTCAATATCTTGTCGTAGTGGCGCTCTGCATGTAAACAAACCTTTATTTTGTGGGCGTGACGGGGTCACAGAACAAAGGCGCGTTATTTGCAATGAATTGTTTTCCCAATTTGGTACCGCATTTGACCCTGCGTGCGTTTACAGTGAGAAAAAGCGGGGCCAAGACTACCTCCAGAGCGGGGCCAAATGTGCGGCCACTTTTGGCCCCGCATTTGGCCTTTTGAGCGTTTACAGTGAAAAAAAGGCCGGGCCGAGACGCGCCCGGCCTTTTTTTCACTGTAAACGGGGTCTTAGTTTTCTAATACACGTACCTTCTTGATTCAGTATACTGATTTATAAACTTGTTTTCCTATTTGTATTGTAACGGATTGCCCATTCTTTAATCAACGTCTTGGTTTGCGGGCTTCACATCAGAAAACAATATCCTTCAGTTTGTTAATTATTCACATTCCATCATCATGTTTAACCTGCTTGTATCATGTTTAATCTACTTTGATTTTATTTTAAATCATACAACATTATGCTCTAATCTTGTTATCAGATGTATAATTATATCTGAAATAAAATGAAAATTAAATTAGAGCCGACTTTCGAAGTATAGTTAGGACACAGGAGCAGTATGTACGGCTCTGCTGTCCACTCTTTCGGAAGCTTAGGCGTGTTCATTGTACATGCACAACTACAGCTTCGTGCACTCACCATGTTCACAAACTTTCCCCCTTTCACACCGACAACTTCACGCGGAGGCCCAACCTGCATGGGTGAATAGAATGGGATATAATGTGTGTGTGCGTGTGTGTGTATGTGTGTGTGTGTGTGTGTGTGTGTGTGTGTGTGTGTGTGTGTGTGTGTGTGTGTGTGTGTGTGTGTGTGTGTGTGTGTGTGTGTGTGTGTGTGTGTGTTCACCCCGGCATTCTTGTGGGGTCTCGTGTGGGTACAATTATATACTTGTGGGGTATTTTTTCCTTGTGGGGAATAAATCATGGACCCCACTAAGGAATAGCCTTAAATCGGCGTATTTAGCTTCAGAGAGTTATGTGACAAAATCTTGTGACTGTGCCCCATAAATTATACTTGAGGAATTTTTTTTTTCTAGACATACCCCTACCCTCCCATGCACTCAGAAGGTTGCCTTTTTTCGTTGCAAAGATTTTGTGGAAAAAAAACAGTTTGTAGTAGCACTCCTTCAGCCTGTAGTAGGACAAGTACCCCACAAGTCGGGTGCCCACAAGTATGCCCGGGTAAGTATGTGTGTGTGTGTGTGTGTGTGTGTGTGTGTGTGTGTGTGTGTGTGTGTGTGTGTGTGTGTGTGTGTGTGTGTGTGTGTGCGCGCGCGTGTGTGTGTGTGTGTGTGTGAAGGTTTCATCTGAGGGGGGAGGGTGTGACAAAATATAATTTGTGTCATTTATTTCTTTGTTTATTTGGAGCCAGTGAGAGGGTAGCACGAATTCATACAGGGGGGAATAACCGTAGTACATGAACCATTTTAATTTTTGTACCAGAGATAAACATTTGAAAATAAATCGTGTTATATAATCACGAAAGTGTTCTTGTATCAGTGTTAGGTGGATCTGGATATACATCGAGGCCCGTTCGGATTTGGGTATCCTCAATAGAGTGAGAGTGATTTTGAATATGGAATAAACGATTTCTCAGATATATTCCTTATACATCTTCCATAATTTATACCATAATATTTTATATGCGTTATACAAATCACACATACGAATGCATGTAAACATGCATGCTAGTGTATACAAGCTATAAAGGCTTAGCAAATTCTCAAAATTAGTTGTCTAGTTTTAAAGCGAAATGCTTGTCCTAGTAAAGGTAGTATCTCACCGGAGGAGACGTCGCCGCGACTACCGCGACTGATCAGTCGCGGTAGTCGCGGCGACGTCTCCGCCAGTGAGACCGGAAAAATGGCTTGCATTCTCACCAAGGCGACGTCGCCGCGACGTCTTCAATAGGTCGCCATGAATCTCCACAAGGTTGCGGAGACGTCGCCGCGACTTCTGCCTGTCTATATGTACCTAGATCTAGAAGAAGATGATAAACACCTCAGTCACGTGGTCTCTAAAGTGAGTCAAGCAACGTCAAGCAGTGTCGCGGAGACGTCGCCGCAACATTTTCTCTTTGTCGCCTTGGTCTCCAGTAGGTCTCCGCGACGTCGCGGAGACGTCGCGGAGACCTGCTGGAGCCTGGAAAAAGTCTCAAACATGTTTGATTTTCCCGCGACTCACCGGAGACTCGGCTAGTCTCCAGGAGACGTCGCGGAGACGTCTTCGAGACCTGCTGGAGACTGGAAAAAGTCTTCAATCGAACATGTTTGATTTCCCCGCGACTCCCCGGAGACCCGGCTAGTCTCCAGGGGACGTCGCGGCGACGTCTCCGAAACCAGCGGAGACTCGAGTCGCCAACAGGTCGCCAACTAGTCTCCAGGTCGGTGAGATACCACCTTAATGAATCAAAAGAATGTGATTGTCGATTGAGGGGATGGATCATATACAAGGTTTCGAGGCTATCGACTACATCTAAATTCATATGACCGATTCTAGTCCCTTGTTTACTTTACGTTATTTCATGTACCATTCTGACCACAAAAGATCTTAATTTAATGGATTTTGATTATTTACCCGGAAAATATGAGGACAATTAAGTCTAGCACAGAACATCGATTCATAACAAGCACAGAACACACACGCGAGGACATGAGGATAAGTCTTGTAACAACAAAACAACAATTCCACTTGCTCTTTTTTCCTACAAATGTTTTGTTCAAAGGGCGGATAAGTGACCAATGTTTCTTGTTATTGCTCCCTCAACGAGTCCCTTGAGAGAAGATTACGTATCCAGTTTGGCCTCGCTTATGTCGTCCTATCCTATACTTTAACCATTCTAATGATTCTACGTAGACAAAACATATTTTAATTTTTATTTAAATAATACACGCGTAAAGAATAAACTCGGTACTGTTTGAATCAAGAACGCCCAACGCTTAAAGGGACTGTCCAGCTTTTGCAAGCCAAATTGCAAAAGTTGCGAGGTTATTGTCTTATATGAAAGAAAATGTCATTTAACAGCATGCCTGAAAAATAAGGGCTTGAAATCTCTTTTTTGTGGAGTTATAGACCTCAAACTAATAGAACGACACAGCGCGTTTAATTGTGCATTATACGAGTATTCACCCGGTGCGAAATTTCGCTCACGGCGCATTCCACGGAGTACCACGTTGCTGTGCGTGACCACTACGTGACCCGCGCACAGATTGTGATCGAACAACGGCGTAAGCGAATACTAAACAAAATAACCAAAACTCGCTTAAACTGACTACATGTAATTGTATATTCTTAATTTTCGAGACATTTTCCGTGTCATACCTTTACAAAATAATGTCGGCTTCACAATACCTTTACAAGAATAAGTACAATACTGTTGTACTATTATGCTTAATCAGTTAAACTCCTTTATTGACCGATATATATACTTCGCACAAAAAATTCCACAATCGAGGTTTGCGCATTTTGCAACATTTCACTTTTGACTTTGCCCTACATTTGGATGCAATGCACATTCCATGATAAAATATTCATAGCAAATTTCAGTCCAATGTAAAGGGGAGAATTCACGCTTTCCAATGATACCAAATTTATGAATGGTTATTGCGTAATACAAAAGTTATTAATGCGCAAACCTCGATTGCGGAACTTTTTGTGCGAGGTATAGTTTTGGTGGAGGGGCGCGTTCGTTTTTCATTCGTAGAATCCAAATTACAGGGAATTTTGGTGTGTGTGTTACATTCATCCTCATCCTCATCCGTCTACTGGAAACTGTTCAGACGATTTGTAAAAGGCGGACAGTCCCTTTAATACTTGGTGAGATTTTCAAATTTAAATTCAGAAACTTAAAATTGTGTAAACTCCTTAATGGAGCACGGAAAATTATACGTATACATACACAATTGTTTAGATTTTTGTAAGGGTTTCGATGATCTTCTTTCTTATACCTCCTTAGTCTGATCAGAAAGGAGGTATACCTCATTGGCTAGACTAATGTTGTATTGTGTTCACAGGGGTAACCGGTTAGGGGGTGGGAGGGGGGAGGGGGTGAGGTCGATTGCCTGAATAACATTATTCAACCGAAAATTAGCTGATTTCCCTCGCAAAAAAGGCTGATCTAGCCTGGACAATGCTGCATATAATCTGTGAGGGTTTTGTCTGAATATTAGATGGTACCTGTAAAGTAGAAATGTTAAAGTCTCGAACCTCCTCGCCACACTCTGCCTCGAGCGCCTTTACCTGAAAGGATCGTCAATCACTCACATGCTAATGATGGTGCTAATAACACCAATCATGGATCCATTTATTTACGGGCACGCGCTAGACTATTGATTGGTGATCAAGGGCGTTTATCCAAGAATGGAAGCTCCTTGGTTCAAGCAAGTGGCTCAAAGGTTCCTTTGGAGACTTGCAGTCTTTGGAGTAATATGAGGCAATGTGAGAGTGTCTGGAAGCCCTTTGAAATTTGTAAGTCTACTGCCCCGCCTTCTGGTTCATAATATATCGATTAGATTTTATTCTTAAAACCTGCTTAAAACTCAATCCGAAGAAAGGAAGCACGTTCCGGGTCAGTAATCGCTTTGACTTTGAAATAGTTGAGGTCTTACGTTTTGAGAGAGAATGGGTGTATAAAGAGCAATCATGTTTAGGCCTTCTGCGACGCAAGTTATTTCAAAAGTACGTGCAAGCAATCCAATATGAGTGATTAATTTTGTTCTTTTATGGAAACGATATTTCAACTGAGCGATATAAAACATCCCCTTATTGTGATTGGAACGTGATTATCTATCATTATAGATAGGACTTGGCAAAACACAAACATCAAGGACTAACCATGGTCACGGAGTATGATTTTTGTTTTGTTTATTATACTCCTTGGTAACCATGGTAACGAGATATATGTTCTGTTATTTCTTCTCTGTGTGTTATTAAATCAACTTCGAACAGAACTTTCCTTGCACAAAAAATAATATAGATTTAGCATTTTGTATCATCACGATCATTAATACTAATTATTGAGCAGCCATGGCATCATTTCGCCATTGACCTTTCTAAGGTTCTAGTTCTGGGCGCGCGTAGTAACATAGTCACATAGTCACATAAATCAATGTTAGCAATCGATTGTAAAGTTGCAATTAACCGCAAGTCAGATCATGTGACTAAATAATCAAATCTAATTGGTTTCAATGCATACATGATATTGTCTGACTTGCAATTAATTGTAACTTACAATCGATTGTAATTCTTTCTACAATAATAATATGACGAATTTATATAGCGCGTAATGCAAACAAGCCTCTAAGCGCTTTAGAAAAGGAAATTAAATACAGAGTAAAGAAATAGAGAGTGGTTGAGCTATGACTGATAATGTTGTTTGAAGAGATGATTTTTTAGATTATCTTTGAATGAGTCAATTGAGGAACGCAGTGGCCCAGGCCATAATTGAAATACTTGTGGCTCTCACCCGCCGCCGTGTCCTCGTGTCTCATGAGTTTGAGACATTCTGGACATGAAATGCAATTACTTCGGAGGATGAAAAGGGAAACTAATCTTAGAGTAAGTATGTGTGTTGAATGTGTATTGGGGGATTACATCTGGTCGCCTTGGCGGTAACTTCTTTGAAATTATTCTTTTCCTTTTTTTTATTTTTTTCTTCTTTGACTTACATTTTAAATCTGTCCGACTGGTCGTGATTAGTCGTACTTGTGTTGAACTGAATAGGGAAGGATTTAGTCCGATTGTGTGGCACTGGCAAGCAGAATGAAACATGATTTAATCTGATTCAAACATGCTTCTAAACCCAAATTAGCGTTTAGAAACCACGTTCACAAACTGGGACTACACGTTTGTCAAGTCAGAATAATTATTGTCTTATTGTTTATTGATTATTGTTTAGCGTTTATTGTTTATTTAATCATGTCAGATGGCAGTACTTCAGAAAGATAAATCTGAAAGAGCAGGCTGTAGGTGACCCTGAGCAGAATTATCCTGTATTAAAGTGGAACAGTTATGACACAAATAATACATATAATATTTTGTTGTTGGCAATTGCTGTGCAGTATATATTTACCTCTCATAACATTGCCTCCTTGAAAACCAATTGCCAAAATGTAATGCTTCGTTATTTGTATGAATTATTTGATCTCTCGGCCCTAACATCTCAGAACGATTTCAATACGGTTTTGTACAAGAAAACGTGGGATGCACTGAAGTTTCCAGCATGGGAGCTGAGCTTGTGTACATTTTCCTGCTCCCCCGCCCCCATATGGAGATAAAATGGAAAATATAGTTGATTGGTTTTGTATGGTTAACAGGCGTGCTCAATAAATTTTGATTATTTACGTCTGGGTCCGCCCTTTATCGGCGCCATCCGAGATACCTAGCATAGGTTTCGAACCCGAGCCGAGATCTGCGAAGAGCAGAGCTCTGACCACTGGACCATAATACCTCTTCTCAATTAATCATCTCAGCAATCGATCAATCATTTAATCAATCGATCGAACGATTAACCAATAAATCGATCGAACGATCGATCAAGCGATCAATCAATCAATCAATCAATCAATCAATCAATCAATCAATCAATCAATCAATCAGTCAATCAATCAATCAATCAATCAATCAATCAATCAATCAATCAATCAATCAATCAATCAATCAATCAGTCAATCAATCAATCAATCAATCAATCAATCAATCAATCAATCAATCAATCAAGCGATCAATCAATCAATCAATCAATCAATCAATCAATCAATCAATCAATCAATCAGTCAATCAATCAATCAATCAATCAATCAATCAATCAGTCAATCAATCAATCAATCAATCAATCAATCAATCAATCAATCAATCTTATATAGTATTGGTCTATTGGATACATGCTCATGCCTTTGGCACCCTACAACCATACGACCCCAATGCGGCAATCTGGCTACGCCACTGTTGATGGGCTTTTCATGGAATTCAGAGCGGAAATCTAGATAAATGCATCGATCAAAAGACTGCCCTTTCATATCCCTTTCGAATATGATATGGACTATTCCAGAGGGTGGAATCTGATTTCAAACTAGACTCCCATTTTGCCCTTTTCCCGAATATTACTGGTTATAAAATTATCGGTGTGTGTGTTGGGGGGGGGGGGGGGGGGGTGCAGTTCCCAGCACCCCCCCCCCCCCCCCCCCCCAAAAAAAAAAAAAAAAAAAAAAACGTTCGGATGCTTCTGTAGATTCCGACATGGAAGGGAGATCTAATCAGCGAATGTTCCGAAATTAGGAGGAATGTTTCAGAGGTCAGCCAACGGAGAATGTTTCCTAGCTTTTGATGCCCGCCTAGTATTCAAGGGAGCTTGTAACTTTGTTGATGTGTGCCAGATCTGACGAAAATGTTGACAACATGTGTATGTGAATGATCTGATATGTTTACGGAGTGATGTGTAAATTAGTGCCGTATGTCCAAGTCATGAGCGAACATGCAAAGTGACATATTATGCTGACTTTGTAAACGGTTACAATTCTCCTATGGAGATTTAAAAAAAAAATCCGAACACTTCAATCATAATATCTATATAACAAACGTAAAAACATTTGAAGGATGTTGACAATGTTACCATGGTTACTAGATCACTTTAACAATCTCAACACTACGAACATGATATACACAATAATTTTGCCTTGTTGTTAATATAAATTAATCTAACCATGCCATCAAGGTCAATGAGGGAAACCAGCAGGTTCAATGAGCCTTGAACATCCACTTGACTCTCTATGTATCTAAACTCAGTAGCATGTTTAAAAAGTTGGTCTGCGTTGGTGTGGTGAAATAGACAAACAAAACGTTAATAAAAACTCATTAGCATGATACTCAGGGGAGAGTAATACACTGCTTATATCAGTACGACTGTACGACATGGGCCCAGTTGCAGAAAGAGTTGCAATCGATTGTAAAGTTTTCAATTAATTGGCGAGTCAGAAATATGCAAATTCGAACCAAACTGATTTGTGCATTTAGTCACATGATCTGACTTGCAATTAATTGCAACTTTACAATCGATTCCAAGTCATTCTGCAACGGGGGCCACGACACATAGATATCATATCTTTCTTATTCATAATCTTAGACTAGAGGATGGGTTCAAAGACCTATATGTCCGAAGAAAGTATTGTGTCAGAAATGAATCAATAAGTCAAATATTTAATGAGAGATTTGAATGAAAGTAACGATTTGTTCAAACACATTCCCTATACCTGCATACGTTTAATTTCGGACAATAATTATTTCTTATTTGCTAGTGTATCGCTCATAAGGATAAGATGAGACTGCGCGCGTGATTATAAACGCATGTAAATTCCCCCGAGTTAGTTAGGCCATGGTTAGACCAGGAGGCGAACCTATGGTGAACTTTGAGTGACTCAGAAGCCGTATCTGTTTCGAGCGATTAAGTCGAGCTGACATTTGTTCATTCCCTTCATTCAAGCCAACCATCCCTCTCATAGCTTGGCAGACATTCAGGCCAAACTTTATATTTGTTGTTTCCCTCTCTGTTTATTCCGCGGAACGAGTTTACTCCGTTTCGTAACTTCTTATCCGGGACTGTTAGGCTAACTTTGACCAGTTTGCGGAAAGGAGCGGAAGGTACTTATTTTTGGATCTCTCATTTTAATTTTGTTGAGGGGGCGAAACGTCGTATGTGGCAGTTTTTTGGGAGACAATCAGAAGATAACGAAGCACGTATTGAGGTTGCGATAGGCTTTTGATGCGGCTTTTGATGCGTGTCTTGAATGGCCTGTCAAGTGGACGGATTATCTCACTTAGGTGAAATATCCTTGGATAGAGACGAGCCTTGTTGGATGTACTCCTGCTTGCTGCAAGCTCTTCATTAGCGTCACAAGTAAAGCGAATTATCTTGTCTTTATTCCCATAAATCATGTTTTGAGGAGGAGTTGCAAGACATCTCATGTCGCAGCGGGAGCTGAGGATTAAAAGTGTAGCAAATCCGGCCAGACAAGCTGTAAACATTAAGAAGGAAATCCTCTCCAAGTATCATCAATTCACGGATCTGTCTGTGAAGTGATGACATAAATCATTGAGGTATTAACATCCAAGCCTCCCCACATAAATGTTGCAAGGCCTTTTGTGTGTGATGTCAATTCGCGTTCACATCACGATGTCACATGGAGTTCGCATTAGTACGCCAAGCGCCAACTATAGTAGAGCCTTATAATAAGAGGAGTGTAGCAAAGGGTGCATAAGTGCCCCCACGGGTGTGAAGTGTAGCACCCCTCTGGTACCGGATTGCGTCAGGAGGCATTAACCTTATAGAGATTTATACAGTGATGTGCAGAGGTATGAGGAATGTCACGCGGCTCTTATCCATGCTCAGCCTCTCATGTCCTACTACCTACAGGAACATAATATACGGTGTATGAATTAACTCTATGTGAAATTCAAACTCTAGGGAGAAATGCAGTGTCCAGTGGGATCATATCATGTACCTCAATCGAGTGTTGACATATCACCTGTCATCGCATATTGGTGTAAAGACTCGCAGAGGATCTGATCGTTTACCCAGATCATGCCCAGATTGTGTCGGGGAAACTAGCTGCTGTATGGTATGATAATAACAAACTAAATATACATGTATTTGAATATTACACATGTCCATTATAGTTCCCTCTTTGTTCTGAAGCGGCACGTGACCATCATGGCATCCTACCATTTTTTGGCAACAACTTTCATGAGGTCACATTTAACGGTCAAAATGGACATCTGTGATATTTACTGGGTCTTCCAAGCATCGGAATGACAGTGATCCCCTCTGAGCTGTGAGTGTGCCGTTGGTAGCAGTACATGACTTCGCGAGTGTATTTATTACAACATATCTACAACATAGACACGTGGAAGTATTACATGTTCATGATTATGCTGCATCTTTGACGACACGGAATGCCGTTGACTTTTCTTCACGTCTTTTATCGACCAATAATATATTATTCATATTTTAGTCAATGGAAAAGTTTGTGAAACAACATAATTATGAAATACCGCCACCGGAGTGACTGATTGTATACATGGTATGTACTGTGCTCATCTGTATAGTCCCCTGTACATCTCCATTCCGGATGTTATGCCTGCACATCACGCAGAGACCACCAAGATAGTGTTATGAAAATAGAATGCTTTCAGCTTACAAACATTGGAAATAGAATGTCCTTAGTTTACAAACAGTCAGCATTTGTTTTTCCAGGTATTGTTGTATTTGAACATGGGGAAATTTGAACCTTATCGATTTATTCCGCGTTTTTATATTTTTGATTAGACACCCATGAAGTTGAGGGATCGTGCTAGGTTACCATTGCGCCTCCGAGGTTAGAACAGTACAACGGAGATTGCTAACCACATGTCTTGATAATGATACCACGGAAGTATATATATGTGTCGTGACGTTGCTAAGTGCCTACCAACTTGCCGACGTTTGCTTCTGATTATTATAACCGTTATTTAGTCTTTCCTCCCACTTCATTAACACCTGTTCGAAGTAATCTTGCCCCTGGCATGTCTGTAGCCTGTAGGTTGGAAAACATTTCTTATATGGCTTGTCAGATCATCATTGTAACGTGATGCGGATGCTTTTGAGCTTCACGATTTCACAAACATAACCCCCAGAACATTTTGTAGCGATATACAATTATATTATATTTATTCCTGGTTCAAAGATTTCTCAAGCGGTACATGACCTGGTTTATGTGTTAAATACAATAATATTAGTAAAGAAACCTCGACTCCGGTTTTCATAGGACCACGTGAAATCCATTATTGGCCGATATATTGCAGCCTGATAAGTGCTGTTTGGTGGAAACGGCATGACCTACAGTAACGGTAACGCAAGACTTAACTCCGAATCAAAGTTTGTTAGATTTGACTCATGACTTTGACGAATTTATGGCACTACTAATATAAACAGGTCAGGGTCTAGTTTATCATAAAGCTTCACCTTCATATTTGTATCGAGGCTCAGCTCTTATAGCCTACAGGGCTCAACTAGTGTGTCGGAGCACAGAATATGTCAAAGGAAATCCTTACAGTAGTCTAATCGCATGAGTGGAATTCGGGGATTCGGCTTGCAGATTCGTGATATTTAGTAGGGCAAATCGGCTGAGACTTTACAGATATGAACAATAATTCATCATCATCAAGACCAATCATGGATTATCCGTGCATTAATAAACCGCGTGGAGCCTGGCATGGCGCAACCGCGGGTCGCTGCCAAACTTTCACGCCAGGAGCTACGGCGCAACAGGAGGGGACTGTCAGGTGGCAGTGGAGAGCAGTGCTACTCCTCGTCCTTGGTTTGACCGGGATATTCTCTGGCACGGAGGCACAGACCGGTGAGTTGACGATATTCAGCACGTGTGCACACTAGACCATAGACTCCGGGGAATATCTGAGGGTATGGTATCATATATACATTCTGTACCATTGACGCTATAACTAGAGGATAGTTTGACCAGGGAAATGGAGTCTCATTTCCCTGGTTTGACGATTGCGCGTAAAAAGCCAGCCTATCCTTGGTTGAGCTCGAACTTTAAGGCATAATGTAGACGCAGTGAAAGCGATCCAAGCAATAGTGTCCATCATAATGAGTGTTTGCTATACATGTACTTTTATTCAGCGATTTTAGCTTTGTTTTTAGTTATTGCTGTATATACCCTAAGGGAATTGCAGCCAAGGTTAGATGCAAATGGAAAGAAAATATGGATAAATAAATCGAAACAGTTGCAAAGATAGGAACGCAGTAGCGCATAGAAGAGGGCATGGGCGCAAGGTCCTGTCAGAGGTGACCCTCTCCTGCGGGGAGGAACGTATTAATACATACATATCATCATATTGACTAGAGCTGTCTCCTTTGGGAAAATATGCCCCCTCCAGTGGCGTAGTCACTGGTGAGTGTGACAGATGGGGTTGGGGGCATGCGCCCTCAAATAATATGCTTATCCCCCTCCCTCGCCCCCCCCCCCCCCCCCCCCATCATTCCGATCACGATACGTCAGTGCCCCCTCTTCCACTCGTTGGGTAGCTCCCCCTTGCCACCGCTAGTTTGAACTTGGCTACAACATTAAAGGGGTAGTACAGTTTTGGTAAGGCTGAGCTTTAGTAACCAAAACATACACAATAACATTACAAACTAATAGTTATAACTCCACCATGCACGAAAGGTATAGAAAATTACAAACGACTAAGTAAAAAAACCTGTTATCATTCAAAAAGAGCCGCTAAAAAAGCATTGGTTTCAACCATTTTTCATACAAAATTATGCATGCGATGTTTTGTTGAAATAATGATTAATTAGAGCGATCATCAACAACTATTTAAAAACCTCTTTTAACGTTTTTGGAAAAAGTGTAAGCATTTTTTAATTAAACAAAAAAAATCATCGAATACATCTGGGCCCCAGATATATTCCGATCAAATATATTTATTGATATTTTAGGCGTTTCTGAACCGATTTTGATCGAATAAAGTTTGTTCTACCATTAAAATTGTATGCTCTTTCAAATTTTACACTCAGTTTTTAATTAGTTTTCAAGAGTGTTTCTAAATCCCAATATAGGGATTAATTAATGTTTGATGTTTGATTTCACCTGGAGTAATGAAGTGTATTAATAACTGGAACAAACGCGTATTATGCGAAATGTTATGTTTATAACATGTATAAGGGAACGGGTTAATATCCTATTCCTATAGTGATATAATTATTTACCCCTATAATTTCACGTGTTCTCATCCAACTAATGTATACGTCACTATTGTATTATATAATTCTTTATTGCGGCCTCGTTTATGACGAGTGTATTATGAGGGCCTGTCCTTCCTGGCTCACTCTACGTGGTGAAAGCATATATTTGCTTTAGCAAGGACATTTTTTATCATGTTATGAATAAAACGTGTAATAATCTCAAACGCAGCTAAGGGGGGGGCCAAGGGAATAATTGTCTCCCATGCATCCTATCCCTGCTGCCCCTCCTGTGGGGTGACATAACACCGTCATGACCGTATATTTCTAAAACTCTTATTTCCTATATAATGTGGAAAATCTTGCCCCTCTTCAAGTTCTACCTCCACCTCCTCTTCCCCGGCCTCCTAGATCTACACCTCCACTTGCCCTCCATCTCTCCCTCCACCTCCCCTCCACTCCACTCCCTCCCCTCCACCTCCTCCTCCTCCACACCCTCCCCCGTCGACTCGATTTGACCCTGCTACCGCCCTCCTCTCAACAAATATTCAATACAAATGAACATAAAACAGATCTGACTTCGGAATGAATGAATTTAAAATTGACTTGTAAATTACATCTATTATATATACCGTGCTCTTTGATAAGTATTATTTCCACAACAAGGCGAAGTGGAGAACAGAGCGCATAACCCTCGCCGATTAAATCCGAAGTTATTTAGAGACCGCAATCTAATTAAATGTGGATTCAGCTTATTCAAACAGTTTATTCAAAGATTTGATTTAATACCAACTGTATTGTATTTGTTATTTTACCGAAAATTGGAACGTACGTACTCACTTTCCCCCATTGTGTGGGTATATTGCTCTAGTCTCATGTCAACACGTTTATCAAGTAACCAGACCAATTGTTACAAAGAGAACAAAATCAAGGGGATACGAGTTTATTGATTTGACTATATAGACATTATAGAGTCAGACTGAACACTAAACAGTCATAATCGAGAATCCACCCCTGAGGCTTCATTGACATATAAGTGAAAGACTTCAACCCAATCAGCAATTCAACTATCGTTACAAAATCATTTTTCGAATCCATAAGTCCATAACTCAAAGTCTGTATAATGACATAGTTATGGAAAGACTTTCTACTCTCGATTAAGCCTGGGCAGAAACTAGCGCAGTTTCCACACCAATCAACAAGGCTAAAACCACTCAGTAATGTATTCCCCCGAAATTGGTTCCAATTACATTCTTCAGAATGAAGAGGTAATTTTCCTCTTCCCATATCTGGACTGGAATTGAAAAGGAGGACTACAGAACAGGAGGAGTTGTACAAACAGTGATTCTAGTCCGTCAATGGAATAAATAGACAATTTAAGAAGGAATTCTATAAACTTCAATTCTCGTATGCCAAAAGAATAAACTGGCATTCGAAGTAGTAGTAATAGAAACTTCAATTCTTGTGGATTGAATAAAGGGGCATTTGAAGGAGACGACCATTTCGAAGCTTCGATTGCTCCATCATCCGTATAATCACTCTAAAATCAGACAAACAAACCAACCAACAGTTTGGTCGACATTACTTCATGATCGATAGTCCGATTAATTTTGAAGTACTTTGGAAACAAGTTAAAGGTGCACCTGTAAAGTGTCAGATATTGCCAAAAATGACATTTGAGACTTCGATAGTTCGATCATATACCAAAATCAGTGTAAGATAATATGTCTGAATGATGTGTGGAAGTTTCATTGAAAAAGAACACTGCTTTCCTGGTTAAAAAAGCGAAAGTTTGCGTCAGCTTTTACATCTAATTACGGTATGACGTTTATGACGTTTATGGCCGTTTATAAACGCTCTTGAGCTGAATGATTATCAATGATAGATATCGTCATACTAAAGGGGCATTTGAACAAATCTAATCCTATTTTATTCTTCTCTTACCATAAGCTAAACAACACGGTAGAGGAGAAATGTGGAAGCTCAAAGTAATTTGTGTGGAGTTAGACACTTAACAGGTGCACCTTTAAACAACCAAGAAATAAATATAGTTTTCCTGTTTAAGTTCTTAGATAATTTTCCTGTTTTAGTTACCAGATAATGAATATAATTTGACCTTTTGAGTTCCTAGATAATGAATAAAATATACCTGTTTAAATTACCATAATTATAATAAATATAACAATTTTCCAGTTAGCAAAAGCTAACAGGAGAAATAATAACACTTCATAGGTAAATTATCTAATTAAGTGAAATTACTTTTGACCAACGTTTTCGTTAACTACCACCACTAAAGAAATTAACCAGCTTGATGGGCACATTAATGACAACAACCAAGCATTCGTACTTAGATTATGTGAATTATCCCCTACCATGCTAGGGTATCGCGGGTCTGTCTACAACATGCCATTTACATTGGCTGCATTTTCACGGTCATAGGGGTTAACATAGCCAAAGAGCTGATTGTAAATCGACATATGAAATAGGATAATTACATACAAAGAGAAGGAGAATAAGAGCCCAGACATATCATGGTTATATTCAGAATATAACATGGTATGTCTGGGCTATGAAGACAGAATCCGTCTTTATTGCATATTAATTATTATGTAGGAAGGTGAATCAAGGAGGTATAAAAAGGCAGGTATACTAGTACATTACTATCTAGAACTGTGTAGTGTGTTATGAAACGACGAAGACCCAAGTTTAGTGGAAGTCCCTGTGATCCTGTATTTTTTTTCTCGACAATGTAATCTTTTCATGAGTCATTCATATACCTACGTCAGGGATCTAGTTACAATACTTTGTTGACATTGTGCAAAAAGTGATGAATTGTTGATACAATGTATATTGTTGTTATCTGATATGTCCACTGGGTATTGTGTGAACATTTAAAGTTAAGTAGACGTTATAATTATGGCTGAGTAATGAGCAAAAATGCAAAGTGATATTCACTAACATTGCACTGACTTGTACACAGTCACGACTATCCAGTGGATAATTTAACATCTGTACACTTCAATCGTAAATATCTTTTTAACGAAAGGGAAATTTGAAAAACTGAAACCAATCCTATGCGTCTACTGTTCATACGAATACAACAAGGTATAAGAGAACCGCTATAGTTCCAATTGGATTTTTAAGATTTTGACAATGTTACAAGATCCATTTTAGTCCATTACTTACAGTATCTTTCATCCCCTTTGATGTTGAACATTGGCGTATATACGGAGATGAGCGGGCAAGGTGTGTTTGTGTGTGTGTGTGTGTGTGTGTGTGTGTGTGTGTGTGTGTGTGTGTGTGTGTGTGTGTGTGTGTGTGTGTGTGTGTGTGTGTGTATGTATGTGTGTGGGGTAATCTTTCTGTGAATCCCCCGCCCCCACCCCCGCTTCACACTAAAAAAAACGGTACAAATTTGCACCCTATAGTGCACCCTACAGACCTCCACTCTGGGGTGCAGACGTTTTTAGCAACTTTCTGCACATCTGAACCTTTAGTTTGTTGTGTGTATGGTGTCTCTGATAAACCACGATTTACTACCAATGATATCATAATTATGTCTACTTGTCAAAGAACATTGCATACTTCCAATATCAGTTATATACTAGTAACTGTTATAAATCGACAAGTACTATAGTCTATGTGTTAATGTAATTCAAATTTCATTCAAGTTAACACAATGTTAGTGTCGAGTGTATATTGCACTTGAACGTGAACAAAATAAAATAATCGGTCAGAATTGGACTTGTCCCGAATTTCGAAAATAATTGCATTCGCAGATGTTATACTTCTAAGCATTTACCGTGGTATTATGCCAATTAGTTGGTAATCATAAATCAATCATCTTTTCAATGCCATTTCCACATAATAAAGAAAGAGGATGTTTCTTTCAATTCCATTAACTCGCTATTCCTTTATTTCCAATATAAATCTAAATTGAGTCTTTCAAGTTTCATTAACAAATCACCTTAAGCCATTTTTAATGATGACTGGAATATCTACGCGTAGTTGACGTATGAAATACATATTTTGGTACACGGATATAGTGCATGGACTGATGGATGTTCTTGTATAGCTTAAAGTGATAGTTGACTTTTGGTATAGAGGGCGCTATAAGATTTTTTTGTGAAGTAATGAAATCTGAGTGTCAAATTGGCAATCTGAGCATACAATTTTAATGACAGAATTAACTTTACTTGATCAAAATTGGTTCAGAAAGAGCTGGAAATATCCATGAATATTACCATTTGTTCTAGCCGTTAAAAAAAGGAATACAAAAGAGGTTTTTAAATAGTTGTTGATTATCTCTCTATTTAATCATTATTTTAACAAAACGTCACATGCACAATGTTGTAATTAAAAATGGTTGACACCAATGCGAGTATAGGGAGCGCCATCTTGTGATTAACGGCTCTTTTCGAATGATAGCAGGCTTTTTACTTCGTCGTTTGTAATTTTGTAATACCTTTCGAGCATGGTGGAGTTACACACTATTAGTTTGTAATGTTATGGTAATATTCAGTTGACCAAAACTGTACTCTCTGTACCGAAACTCAACTATCCCTTTAACTAATATTCACATTTCAGTTAATATATCATCATAATTTAAAATTAACGTAAACCAAAGAACGTGTATCAAATAAAGTGTTCAATGAAAACGCACATAATTCATGGAAATAGAGTGAACATTTGATAAAGGTATTAAAAATCATTGAGATGTATAGTAGCTGGCCTATGAAATATAACAATTCTGCTACAAGCATTGGACATAAAACTGAAAGAGAGCTGCATAAACTCTCATCAAATCGTTAAGGTGATAGTCCATTAATGATTATTTGATGTGCTAATTTGCTACTGATATCCTATAAGGTTTGTTAATTCGATTACTATACTGAGCTAGCGATAATGACCCGTTAATCGTTGTCAGTTAATAAAAGAGTTCATGAACTGGACAGAGGAGTTAACCCACTACATCACTGACACACAGTGTACCACCACTACCTGTACTGTCATACTATTGTCATGTCCCGTCCACGATGTCATTAGTGGAGAAAGTGTATTATACATAACAGTATTTGGTAGACAATGGGTTTAGGGGGCCTTAATGCAAACCATACATGTACTTTAGTATTGGGTTTCCCTTGACATTGACATTGACATTGCGTGTGATGAAGGAACACAAAATCAAAGGTTTTTAATTAATGATATGTTTTTTTTCACTTTTAGGAGTTGTTTTACTGTAATGAGACTACATGTATGTGTGAACAGAAAGATTACATGTTCCGATAGCTAGTGTCAACCAGTATATATTCATCGACTTCATGACAGCACACTTGGCCTCCAATGCAGTCCCCACCATGACATGGTTCAGACCTAAGGATTTCTAAGATCACTCATATCTAGAGTCAGACAAATCATACGAAATCCATGTACACATGGTGACTAACATTATAATGTCTACCATTTTATAATTCAAACATTAAGTCGACAGTCATGACAGTGGTTGAATGTTTTGACCCATTTCTACGAGCAGTAAGATCAGTGAATATACTAGCGTTGATAGTTAGAGCATCTCCTAGTACTATCCATGGTTAGAGTAATAGAACATAAAGACAGAAGGATGAGATCACAAAGTGAGGAAATTGAATCTTTCTGACAGTCCGTCAATCTCAACCGGCGTAGCCAGGATAAAACCAGACTTGGACCACGGGAGGTAAAGCAATAAAGTGTCCCACCAGGGAGTAGCATGGTTCAAAATGTGTCAGCTATGGTTTAAAGCGTTGAGTGAATAGGTTTATGGTAGTTCGGATTCGTAATCCAAAAGGGGGCAGTTCTATCTTGCGAACGCATTGCGCACGGTGCGTAATACCTTTGCTAATACACATTGGCTCAGTGTTATGCAGGCGCACACACTAGCATAGTGTGTGGTACCCTCACGCTTGGCAACCTTTAAGGGCAAGGAGCTAATTTAGCTCCTTGGTTATATGGTTTTATTTTGCTCCCTGTTCAACATGTACAGGGGGCAAGGCGGGGGCAAGCACCCCAGTAAAACGGAATCGCCCCTCCCCCTTAATTACCCCACTGTCTGTCATGCAGGGCTGTCTGCCAGTCATTGTGGTCTTCAATTGACCGACTTCTGTAACTTCCCCCAACCCCTCCCCAGCTCTATACAGCAGGGGGAAGGAAGGAGCGTTACTCCCATTCACAAATAATTTGTCGGCGGCTGAGTGCCCAACAGTGAAACAAAATGAGCAGCCAACAATTTTTAGCGAAAGGTCGTCTTTTTTCTAGTAATTTTGCAAAAATGCGTGCATGCATTCACCAATATTATTATTAAAGAGATCTGGTAACTTTGTTGATTTGTATACGAAGGATTGAAGAAGGGTTGATGAAATGTCAATGTTTGTGATCTCCCATTACATTTTTTTTTTTTTCAGCGGCTGAGTTTCCAAAAGTGAAATGAGCAGCCAACATTTTTTAAAGCAAAAAGTCGTCTTTTTTGTCTAGTAATTTTGACAAAATGTGTGTTTGAACTCTCAATTTCTAAAGGCTAATTTTGGAAATACGAATACAACGAGGTTTATGAGAACCGTAGTTCTAAGTAAATGATGTGGATTTTGACAATCCCTTCAACGTTTTTAATGTGCAAGAGTTAAATCTCGAAACTGTCTACAGTATTCTAGGAATACTTTATCTATATATCTATAAATCAATTAGCAATATTGTGAACTGAAATATTTAAATCTAATCTAAGGTGGATCAGGTGGTATCCGACCTCTCGTCAGGCTTTCCTGTCTTGCACAGCCTATCTCAACGTTTCTTATTCCAACCCTATAATTTCCTTTACACCATCAAGCTATCTCTTTTTGGGTCTTCCTCCCTTTCTTCTCCCTGCAACCATTCCAGTCATCATATTTTCTCTAAATCGAACAGCGTCGAAACCCCCCCCCCCCAAAAAAAAAAGAAAACACAAAGAACATTTATTTCCATTGGCATTTACATGAATGACCCCGTTTGGCTTACTTGTTCATCCCCATCATGCCCATGCACATGTAGTTTCGATTTGAAACGGCGACAAATCAAAAGGTAAATTAGAATTACCTACATCTCCTGCAAATATGACCTACGCTTCACAATGCCGTGTTTACCAAATTGATTAATCTTTGTAATTCGCCATGTTTGTCATGTTATCGGACTCACTGTATACTTTGACGCGGACTTAGAGATAATTATTTTACGCAGATTTACACGGAATGATCAAAGAGGTGTTCCTTTCCGTTAGCTGCATTCAGTGGCGTAGCTCTGCTCAAACAAGAGATGACATAGGCGTAGAAGGCGGGGTGCTGAGGGCTGGGGCTACACCCCCGCCCCCACCCCCCCCCCCCCCTCCCGCGGGAGTTTTGAAAACGGCCATTTTCGGTTAGCCTATAACATGTTATACGATATATTACATAATTTTCGGACCGTCTCATAATCGGCCCAAATCGCGATATTTTTGTTTGTCAAGTGAAAAGGCGGGAAGGATTATTATTCGAGCAAATTACCTCAGCCCCCAAGAAAAATGTGCCCGTACGCCAAATCGCCAACGAGAGAGGAATAAGGAGGGGGTCAAGTTGCCATCTTTCTACTTTGGGCTCAGGTTGCCTTCTGGCCCGAAGGAGGGGGAGGGGGAGGGGTAGGGGGCAGAGGCCAGTTGTAGTTGATTGTTTCCGTTAGGTAGTTTCTTTGTTATTTAGTTCGTTTGGTTATATTTTATCCACGGGGATAGGGACAAGATTTCCCACATGTGCCCTAGCCGCCTTCCCGAGCCACTCTTCTGGCCGTGTTATCAATTTCTTGACGCGTCGACTTGAATAAAGAGGCGATTGGATAAATTGCTGTTTTTTTAATCAAATAACACTTAGCGATTTGTTAATGATACTTACAATGGTTTTGAGGGATTGAGTAAATAAGTGATAATCAAACAGTATTGTTTGGATTGCAAGGCGATCTTGATTAATTGAAACAAAGGATGTGAAGTATCCAACATATAAGGCTATTTTTGTTTCGTACTTGACAACTAGTACGTTGCGACCTAAGTAAGACTGGCCTTGAGTGGTGACTCATAAATATTGCGAGAGTTAGGATCATATTGCACGAGTCGAAGACGAGTCTTCAACTTCATCATGGATATATTCCATTTAATATATACTTGTTTAATTATTCACTATGAAACGTGCCAAGAGTTTTATTTAACACCCAGTACTTGCTGGTATTTTACGGGCTACATTATCGTTTGTCAGCAATTTTGGGATGTATGTCGGCAGATTGAACCGTTTGCTAAAGAGGCCTTTCCACGAACAGCTGCAGCACCTATAGAATACTCGTGTGTTTACAATAGTTTTATTTTAATGTATTATAAGCGAAGTCTCTGGTCGGTAATTCTACGGAAGAGTACAGTAGGAGATATTGGTATTATCTTCTTAATTCATGTATCACTCATACTAAACCCCACGCAGTTGGGCTGCAAAGACATTTTGTCTAATTCCATGTCCTTAAAAAAAGAAGATCATTATCACTTTGTTGGTGTTGTTGTTGTTGTTGTTGTTGTTTTACAATTCGAAGCTATTATTTAATTCCTGCTGTGAGACCGAATGGTGTATGGAGTAAAGATCATCAAACGTTCATGGGATGCGGATCGCCATTTTAACTAGGCTAGTTTTCGCACCCAGGGCGCCTGCATAACACTGAGCCAGTGTGAAAGCCGCACCGTGCGCAAGGCGTTCGCAAGATGGCACCACGTGTCTAATTTACGACTCCGAACTACCTTTAATAGACGTCTAGTTTTGTCGCTGTTCCAAAGTCAACCCTCAATCGGTACTCGTAACTAGTCTCCAACCCTTTTCATATTGACTGCAGGTTTGAAAGGGTTAATACACTGAAAACATGAAAGAGCATTTCCATGCTTATAAGTTATACTTATAGGCATACAGGTCATCCAGGTATAGCCTACAATATATCATATTGGTACACGACTTAATCGAGTCTACTTGAATAGCATTCATATATGGCCATGCCACTGTGTTAATGTTAGCAAGTTGCATGTTTCTGGGTCGGGATCTGTTTCGATGGGTTATCGTGTTGAAAACATCGTACTGGTCGAATCTATGGTGCTTAGTAGATAACTAAAAAATCTTCACTGTAATGTTTTCTTGTATCCTTGTCACAGTGTATCAAAATATAGATCGAGGGGTGTACATGGGGCTAGGGGACCGGGGTAGGGGTCGGGCAATTGCCCCTTTGGGTTATTGTCTATCAGAGGAGTGGTTGGTGTCATCCTGTCATGCCTGTGGAGAGAATTATACACAATTACATAACGGTTAGGACCATACTAATTGTCAGCTCATGTTTGCCCCCTATGGGTTATGCTGCCCCACATGTGTTCACAGGTCTACTAGTAATTTGACGCTGAATCCGATACTATTTAGTGTATGTATGTTTGTGTGTCAGGCCATGTTCGAATCAGCCGATGTGACAGAGGTTAATCTCATCTACCACGTGCCCAGAGTGCCCAGCATTCCGATCCATCGGTCAAACAGATTCAACCTAGCGATGTCAATCTCGAGACAGAAAACGTAAATGTGTACAGTAACGCGTGTTAGCATTTTAATAAAATAGAGGGGATAAGGTAGGCATTTACTCCTTAGCCTATCCTGATCACGGCGATATCATAGACATGACAGGTAATTCAATTCAAATTCAATTTCATTTACGTTTCCAACTAAATATATTGAAGGCATCATGAAAAGCGCCACTTTGTACACAAGTCATTTACCGTACTCATATGTACATGGTTTAAATCTGATTTCGTTTTCGCAATTGGTTAGTATTGTGTTTGTCAGTAAAGGCAAATGTGGATTAAACTAATTTGTTTTAACTTGTCCGTATAATAAATCATGTGTATTTATTTGTACTACAATGACGATAAACAATACATATTTGCAGAAATCATAAAACAAACATACACATTTCAGACGTGTTGTAAGCCCACGGTCGCGCGTGTGCATTGCTATGAATGCCTGATCACTTCCGTACATTCGCGTCGTACCCAAAGGTGCTTACCCACTTTTACATGAAATTAATTTGTAAACAACGAACATGAATCGAACAGAATTGAATCAGTATGAGAATATTTGGTTGGTAGTTGAAGATTCTAAAGTTACCTCGTCCACACTGTTCTCACTCATGCACTCAAAACCTTGCAATAATGCATAGTCTCATTTTTAATTACAAAAAGGAAGACACAATACAAGAAAATATGAATAAGAGATTAGTTTATAACGTCTTTACAGGACTCATTGATTTATGTTAGTAGTTCCTGCGCAGCAGACCCTAACATCAGTATAAAAATATGAACGATAACAAACTTGCGATGGTATTCCCTTGAAGCATTCAAACAATGCGGAAGGTGTCAATCTTTCACACCTTGTTCTAAATTTGGGTGCTAATCTTGATTAAGGTAGGGGCGCGAAATAGCTTCGAAGGGAAGTTTTTTGTTATAGGATCCTTTTAGCTCAACGAAATTGAAAATCACAAACGGCTTCAATATGAAGAAAGGGAGGGCTTTATTATTTTGACCATGTTGACAATACTTGTACGTCATTAATTTGTGTCTATCTTGCACAGTGTCCTCAAGACGATCAGCAGTAATATTACTCGGTACTTCTGTTTTGGCAAAGTGTTAGGAACTATTCCAGAGATAAACACAAGCATATAACTGCAATGTATATTATGTCCCTTATCACGAAGAAAAATTGCAACATAATCGATTCGTTTAATCAGATCCCGTTAGATATCGTGCCAGATGTAGAACGTAGAAGTTAACCCAGACTCCTTCCGAGAATATGACAGTGTGACGACAATACACTGATTATTGTTGACATCTTTGACTTATTGTAAGGAAAATTACTGTGAAACTGTCATTCGAGCATCGTTGCAAGTATCATTATTATTAGTTTTCTTTCCCACATCTCACACGTTGTTTAGTGACTAATTTTGTCAGCCGCCTATATTATAGGCGGGGATAATGTCTACGGAATATAAATTATTAGACAGTAAATTGTTTCAAGATGGAGGGGATTAGTGATTCGAGTCGAGTCATTCTCAAGAAATAAACTCATCACTGATATCCACAAAAGTATTATATAGTTAGTTATTTCATCTATTTTCTTTTGAGAGACATATATGGACTGGGGTTTCCCCTTCCTACTGTCATGTCCAGTGGATCTTCATGTGACGGTCCATAATAACGACTGATGCACCACTGCACCCCAACCGTTCCCCTGTACCAACCCTTCTAGCAGGATCCATGGCCAACTGCACTGTTGTATTCGCATACTCATCCCCTAATGTCGCGCACTTGTAATTAGTCATGGCTACGAAGGGGAAATTGTTTGCAGTCAGTCTTTCTCGCTGGACATCTTGTCTTCCCGTGTGACATGTGTTATACTGTCACTCAGCGCATATTCCTGGTACACAGTGTTGTAGATACGGGATGGGGGAGATGGGGGTAAGTGGGGGCAATTGCTTCATTCTTGGGATCCCTTCACCCCGTCGTACCCTATAATTGGCAAGACAATAGTCAAATACATTATACATAGTACGATTTCTATTCTAGTTCATGATTGGCCCCCTTGGAGGAAAACAGAATGTGCCATTCAATGATTTGTATTTCTGTATGATCGCACGTATAAACATTAATGTATATATAAATAAGATTACATACATTTTGATACATTCAAACACAGACAAACTAACAAGAAATGTTTGAAATAAATGAAATAGGGCGAAAGAAAAGATATACGTCGGTCCTTCCCCAAAACCCCTTTTTATTTTCATCCTAATCAGAAGCTGTCATAAACCTGAAACAAGCCCGAAGTATAAAAATAAACATATATTATCCTCTGTATTATTTTCGGTGTAATATTACCCTGACCGTGGGCTCAACCATGAGTCTTGATCTCGTTAGAGGCCTACTTTTTGTGGGAAGTAATTTATTTCGAAACATGATTAACTCATCATTGCATAAATTGTGAGATAAAATGTCAAGGTCTTCTCGCTTTATCAAGAGTTAAGACGTAATTGAGGTGTGTAATTTACAACTTCCGTAACAGTATTAAATTCGGAAGTCAAGAGATAAATTAGGTTTTTGCTTGTGGGGAAGTTTCCGGATAATACCGCTCTTTATCGAATGGCTAACACCGATAACCAAACCCTAATTAATTAGGTTTTGCGATATCAGTTCACTAGATTAATTTGATGACTACTATTCCAATCGCAAACCTATTTATTATATCGAGATAGCATACTTATACTAATATGATAGCAGTGAACAAGACAATGTGCAATGTACACACGGAGATAACAGAAAGAGGCACATTTCATCGACCTCTTTATAAAAACGCACGTTATGACATTAATTCAACCTGTTACGTTTGTTTTATTTCAATAACATTCTCAACCAAATTTGGTTTGAAGCCCCTTAAAAGCAATTGCTTGTGATAGGGACCTCATGGTTGTCAATTTTCGAATAAAGATGATAAATATTAAGCTTTACACACGTTACGAAATTATGAAAAATTACCATCTGTTCGGAAAGTAACAGCCGGGTGTGTATCAGCAAACAAACACAGGTCACTCTCAAATCACTCTAATTTGTCCGGAAATCATTCATTAGAAATTATATTACGCTGGAAATATGTAATGTGCAGCAACAATAATCGGTATAATCCACCCGAGACCGGTCAAATCCGAACCGTTTTTGTCGAAACCCGACCCCAATTCATTGATAACAAACTAGCTCAGTATAAGGAAGTAGCATACTTATAGCTTAGTATATCTTCGACATCTCTTTTGTTATTATAGTATACGTTATCATGATTATTTTACAATTTTAGTAACTTTGGTTATTTTAGTAATTCCTAACACACACAACAAACTAACCTTCTTGTTTCTGTATGATAATCATGTTCAGTTTGTTGCATCGTTTGAGCAGTTGATATGTTGATAAGTGTTCTACGTGGGTGACTGTGTATTATACATTTTACCTTCCCATCCTATTTCATTAGCTCTTTTTCATTTTATATTATTATATGTTTAAATTTACAAAATAATACATATCATGTCGTTTCCAATAACACGTATTACAACGGGCCAATAGCAAGCTATGGGGAGGGAGTCCCCCCTAATAATAATCCCCGCCATGAATGATGGGTGAGGCCCAACTATTCTATAACATCATGCACTTCGGATTATACCCTTACCCTTCTCACCCTTAGGGCAGGGATGTCACGTTACGTTATATCGGTTCTACTTTTCATCGTCTTTAAAGGGATCTAGTTGACATGTGCAAAAGTGATAAATAGTTTTTTTTATGATGGGTATTGTTGTGATCTGATATGTTTACTAAGTATTGTGTGAACATATCTAAGGCCGAGTAATGAGCGAAAATGCAAAGTGATATCGCTAACCCATTGCACTGACTTTGTAAATAGTTATAAGTCTGAGCATTTCAAACATACATATTTTTATAACGGAAGAAAAATTCAGAAAACCAAAAGCTGTTCCATGCTTCTATTGGTTATTACGAATACAATGATGTACATGTATGTGAGAACCGCTAGAGTTCCAAGTAAGTTTTGAGGGTTTTGAAAATGTTGCTAAATCCCTTGTACATGTTGTAGTCTCGGTCATAGAAAGTGCCGAAGTGTGACGTCGCAGCTATTTATTGTCAGTTGTAATGGTTTTAAACAATGTCAGGCAAGCTAACAATTTGTTACATAATGTTGTTGAGAAGGCAATCGCCCAGATCAAACCCGATACCAAAAGCCCGAATCAAATGACAAATTGTTTATATTTTGTCCTCGGCATCGTCATAGAACTATTACTATGCAAACAGAATAATGTGATATCGATACTTCGGTACTCTATTAATTATTAGGTTCCACTATAACCTCCATAGCCATTGGCCATTGCATGGACGATGGGTGGATTATATTGGGGAACTCATGGTAACTGATTAAAGTATTTATGGTCACACGGTGTATGTATTACGGGCCTCTGTCCATGCATGATCATGATGATTATAATAATAGTCCAGCATTTATAATTAGTGTGACATCAATCTAGACATTCTATCCCGTACATTTCAGGTCCCACATGTCTCATTTCTTTTCCTACCAACATCATAATTTAGAGTCTTAAAGTGATAGTTGAGTTTTGGTATAGAGGGCACAACACAGAATAATTTTGTGAGATAATGAAAAACTGAAATTTAAAAGGGCATACAATTTTCATGACAGAATAAACATTATTTTATCAAAATCGGTTCAGAAACGTCAGAAATATCCATAAACATAACCAACGGTAATAATTGTATAAATATAAATATTCCATAATTTTGAACCATCCGTTAAAAAAAATTAAAAACTGCTTCCTCTTTTCAAAAATTTACAAAAGATATTTTAAAATAGTTTTTGATTATCTCTCTATCTAATCACTATTATTTCAACAAACCATCATAAGCATAATATTGTATTTAAAATAGTTGAAACCAATGAGTTTTTAGAGAGCACCCTCTTGAGTTTGAACGGCTCTTTATGAATGATAACAGGCCTTTTACTTAGTCATTTGTAATTTTGTATTACTTTCGAGCATGGTGGAGTTATAACTATTAGTTTGTTATGTAATGGTGCAGGTTTTGGTTACTAAAATTCAGTTTGACCAAAACTGTACTCTCTTTACCAAAACTCAAGTCTCAACTATCCCTTTAATAAAGAATTTGGATTAGGATTAGGGTTAGGGGATGGGTTCGGGGTTTGGGTTAAGGTTAGGTTGAGGCTCAAGTTTGGGGTTGATAATGGAAATTGTAGGCAACATGTTCTAGACCAAAATAATGAGACTGTGCACTTGCAACGTAAATTGAAATCATCTGGCGAGTAATTTTTTCTGTAAAAATGGTTCAGTGAACCATTTTCATTATTTTGTCGAATAACTTGACAACGCTATTTGACATGAAATAACGATGATTTCGCTGATGTGAATACGGTGGCTGGAATCCCATGTAGCTTTCCACGTAAAATATTTGGTTTTGCCTTAGGATGAATAGTATTTCGTAAAAGAGTTTTAAGATTTTGACATAAAACATGATGCATTTGGAAGCAGCCTACGCGGACACATTCTATTAACCTAACATGCCCTTCCCTGTATCGGGTTCTCTTCATTGCCCTTGGGGTAGTCTTCTACAAGGCAGGTGGAATTTCTTAATACTATTTTTGTTAAATGTAAAATGCAATTTGTTGGAACAACTTTTATAATCTAAAGTGGTTGTTATTTCCATCCATCACGTTTCATGTACATTCCATGTCAAATCTTGGTTTGTGCTTACAGATTAACAACTTAAAAAGGCGGACCAACCATACTTTTAGCGTAACGTAATTCAACGATTGAGTTCCACTGAATTGCAGACTTTATTACACATGTTCTTGATCCAGAGCTACTGTTGGAGTTCTTGTACTTACTTGTACTTTCAAACTCAGCTTCGCTTTCACTCACCTGGACCACTTCAGGTTTGGCAACATTCGATCCTTTAACGGCAAATTGTGATTATTTTTAAATATCCCGACGTAAAATCAATGCATAATGTTTTACATGGGACTAAGAGGAAAGTCTTCTGCAGACGTGTAGATGGTCTAAATACACTTGTATACAAGTGGTTAGATAATATAATATAATAATGTAACAAAAGTTAGAAGTAGTCGTATACCATGTGATCAAGAAAACGGCTCCTAAAAAGAAGTAATTATATTTCAGTATTGTGTTGCATTCATGATTTATATTAGCCTCGTTAATCGTTATGATCAAATTGTTTTTTGGAAGGTGGAAATGCTACGATTATTGACATTTATATTTCACAAAAACGTCTTGGCCGTTATGATGGAATCCAGGCTAACCAAGTTGCATCCTCCCGTACCATTGCTTAGAGCTAACTGAACCGCACGGAGAAAGTGGGTCACTCCCAACCTGTGTTCCCTGCCGAGTCCTCTATAGCTACTTCTTTCTAAACCTTATGAAAATAACCCGAATATGGACCTCTTTTCATTTCCGATGAAACCAGTTCATTGTAAATAAACACGACTTACACGAGCACTATAGTTTGGCAACCAATTTATTTCATATTTCCGCGGGCGTTTCTTTTCTGTCAATAGAAATTCAATACAGAAACGTTGGTGCTAAAAGAGTCCAAAGGTCAACGACCTTTTTGAAGACACGGATGAACCCAGTATACATGGTATTTGTGTCAGTTAGAGGTGGTAGACCTGTTTTGATTTCTTCTTCACTTCATTATCATGGTCTATATTAAAACTGTCCCATATTCTTCCAATAATCCTTCTTTTTATGCCCCGTTTGAGCATCATCTTCTTCTACCCCTACCCATCTACTCCTTGTCTTATATTGCATGGCTCTGTGTTTTCCGCTTCTGTATGATTCGAAATTTAAATGTTTAATATAATTATGTATTCTGTAAATATGTTGAATGTATTGTTGTGAAACATGCAGGGATAAAATAAAATGAACAAAATGTATTATGGACAAGTAACTATTTCATGCACCGGGGGAGGGGGGGGGGGGGGGGTATGAACAAGTCTAAGGTATCATGGAAGAGCAATCCCCTCCCATAGCTACATCACTGTTATCAGGTGTAACTGTCTAGATATATTTACTGGTCATCACAGAATTAACACCTATTACACACACACAAGACTTACTGTAATTTTCTTGGAGTGCCAGAGGCTGCAATTTGCATAATATAGTACAAATTACATTGTCAAAATCCACAACATAATTATACTTGGAACTCTAGCGCTTCTCACATCGCTTGCCTGTATTCGTCTTACCAAGAGAAGCATGACACAGGTTTCGCTTTTCTGAATTGCACTTTGTTAACAAGATATTTGAGTGAAGAGTTCGGATTTATAATTATCTACGGGAGAATTTAAACTGTGTACAAAATCAATGCAATTGAGTTAGTTAATATCACATTTCGCTCATTTACGCTCATTACCCGGGCATATGACACTCAGATCACAGATTTACACATGTTTTCAACCCCTCGTCAGTTTGTGCACGTGTCAACGAAGTTACTAGATCCAGGATACACTTGTCACCCATGTACTCGCTACAATTACCATGGTTGTGGGGATGCCCGAAAGCTGGGAAAGGGAAATCCCGTGCCAATTGTATACTGACAGTTTGTTAGCCTGTATGGTGTCAAAGTAAGACATATACCATCTTGCACCAAATAACCATGTTTGTCACCAAACTGTCGACTTATATTTATACCCTGATGTACTGATTAATTTTGTTGACACCTATTTTAATTGTATGTTCTAGGCTATTTTAAGACTAGGATATCATAATTAATGACTAATGTTCAACTTGTTTTAACGCATGTTACCATGGCCCAGGTTTTAGACATTGATACAACGTTACGTGAACTGTCTTTGCAACTATATGGAAATAAGAAGAGTCAATGAAAAAGTTCAATCCCCTTACCGTACGTGGATGAAATTATTGGAGAACAAAATAAGTGTTTATTATTGTCACAATCAATAGAAAATCATGATAATAGTCTACTTTCGCAGACCAATGAACACATTATAGTAGAGTTTTCACATGGTTGAAATTACTACTTAAACTTCTATTTTCACTTATTAAACCCTTACATTTGGTTGATGGTTCCCTTTAAGTTATTTCCACCTTTGGTAGCATGCACCTCCGATACACGAACACATAACGCACCGTTCATGATGTCATCGTAAAGGTGACCTTAAACTTCTGAACTTCAACTGACATGATTTTATATCGAATATTCTTAGGGGCCCTTTCCAGTCGAACCATACATGACTTGTAAACGTACAGCAATGTAGGAACAAGTGTTGTATGTTGTCAGTTTGGTAGTATCGATTCTATTTGATACACATTGATCGATTACTTTATATTCTTTGTTATGGGAAAATTAACATTTTAGTAACATTGTCAAAATCCACAAATCTTCCCTTTTAATTACTTAGAACTCTAGTGTTTCCCTCATACCTTGTTATATTCGTATTACCAATAGAAGCATGGAACAGGTGTCGTTTTTTCGAATTTCCCTTTGTTAAAAATATATTTCTCCTTTGAACAGAATACCTCATGAACCTTTGGTGTAGGATGCACGACAAGTATTGGGGTACACCTTATAATGTTATGTATTTTTTTGTTTTTGTCAAATAATATTGCATAATTGGAAAGCACATGACCCCCCCTCCTTTGTCGTAACTACACCACTGTCATGACTGTCACACACGGATACGTGCTTACGAACTTATCCCTCATACACTATATTAGATATATTTAGAATTTGTATGGGTTATTTTCAATTGTACGTGACTTCTAAGTGATCGACACAATAATACTGTATAAATTCACGACCTTTCTGAACCAAAAAGTTTCTCGTTCCTTTCAAACTACAGTGATGGAAGTGAGCTGAGCATGTAATATATAGGCATAATGTACACGGATTCATGATTCCGACTGTTTATTTATGACACTATACATCCAACAGGGAAATTCAGATCACTTTAAAAATCCTAGTTTTCAATCTGGAATGGATTGTTTTGTCCGAGGAACATTGAATTTTCATTGACTGCTGCCAATTTACCAAGTTGTGTGATAAATCGGATGGAAAGGAGTTGGTATCGATTAACAACAAATTGTAGAAAAAAAAATCAAGTCAACTGGAATCGATTGATAATTTCTACCCCGTTGCAGAAAGAGAGCTTGTAAAATTGCAATTAATTGTAAGTCAGATCATGTGACTACATGTGCAAATCTGATTGGGTAAAATGCGCAAAGTTTCTGACTTGCAATTAATTATAACTTACAATCGATTGTATGTCTTTCTGCAACGGAGCCAAGGAGTTTTTTGGTTTTTGGGGTGTATGAGTAAATTAAGTAACTAAGTACATACTGTATATACAATAATTCCCTCTCAAACAAGCGCTCTCCCGAGGAACACGATATATTTTCATTGAACAGGATTTTCTCCAGAAGGAACATCGGATTCTGGACAATACAACCCGAAGCGTAGAATACATATGGCCCCGTTGCAGAAAGAGATACAATCGATTGTAAGTTACAATTAATTGTAATTCAGATCAAGTTTTCTAAATGCCCAAATCTAATTGGTTGAAACGCGCAAATTGTCTGACTAACCATCAATTGTAACTTACATTCGATTATATCTCTTTCTGCAACGGAGCCATGATCTATTATGACTACCAAGCTGTGCGATAAATCGATCGGGATGGTTTTGTGTTGATTAAGACAATATTTGATAGTATTTATTTAGATGACCATACGATGTTCATTATTTCCTCTCCATTATAGAATGTTCTCCAGATGAACATAAGATTATTGACATCCCCTTCTGAAGTGTGGAGTAAACAGCATTGGCCATAATTACCAAGCTGTGCGATCAATCGATTTGATTGTTTTGGATCGATTCACATAATAATTGATATTGATTTAAAATGTAATGACCATGCAATGTTCAATATTTCCTCTAGCATCGGATACTGGACAATCCCTTCTTAACTGTTGAATACTCATGGTCTGTCATGCCTACCAAGCTGTACAATAAATCGATTGTGATCATCGGTTTGTATCAATTCAAATAATATGTTTTTGAATGTGCTGACCAAACGATGTTCATTATTTCTTCTCCCAAACAGAATGTTCAACAGAGGAACATCGGATTCTTGACAGTCCTTTCCGAAGTGTTGAGTACGATAAATCGATTGGATTGTTTTGGATCGATTCAGAAAATAATACATTTGTCACAATAAAATGACCATACGATGTCCACATACGCAGCATCCGCCATTCCTGTCAAGTTTTAAGATAAATCGATCGGGGTAGTTTTATATCGATTAAGAAAATAATGTACATTAATTTAACATTTCGTGACCATACTAATTCATGTTCATTTGTTTCCCTCTAGCATCGGATACTGGACAATCCCTCACTAATTTCGAATTACAGGGTCTGCCGTGCCTAACAAGCTTTACGATGAATCGATTGTGATCATTGCTTTGTATCGATTCAAATAATATTTCACATTTATTTAAAATTCACTGACGATACGATGTTGATTATTTCTTCTCCCAAACAGAATGTTCACCAGAGGAGCATCGGATTCTTGACAGTCCTTTCCGAAGTGTTGAGTACACAGCCTCTGCCATGACAACCAAGCTGTGCGATAAATCGATCGAGAGGGGCTGGTATCGATTCACAATTTACGATAAATCGGCCGAGATGCCCACAGAATGTGTCCAAGTGAGTACAAATTACAAACGTGTATTTCTAGGTTACTGAGCACTCCATACACCCGACCACTTTCTCGTCTTGACGATTGCCCCGAAGTGTGACGTCAGAGGTATGTATTGACATGTCAGGCAATCCTGACATTTCTGATCTAGCGTTTGCTAAGGAGGTACTAGTAGGAAACGAAATGATGCGGACCACATTTGGAATGGACTAGTAGGATACTTTTAATTCGGCTGTGTTTCGCTTGAAACGAAAAGTCATGGAACTTCAAAATATGCTAGATACTGACCGTTTCGCCACATTTTGGTCGGATAGGAAACGGAGGAAGAAACGATGCAGTGGAACTAGGCCATAAAGGAACACGAATGTTTGAAACATTCCCGATTACTAATCAATACAATTTTCATTTTGATATGTGGCATTTTTCATGTTGTCTATCTTGTTTTCCTTCCTAAATCCAGATGAACCAATGTGGCACGGCAGCCCCTATCTGGCTGGACACTAACGGTCAGACCTTGCCGCCTCCGGGCGA
>JBAMJV010005479.1:40000-54759 GCA_037951105.1 Echinarachnius parma
GTTCTATGTAAATTTTGGGATTTTGACAATGTTAGTAGATCCCTTTAAATAAATGATGCATCACGAAACTTCCTATGAAATGGGAAGTGCATAATTCAAAGAAGCTTGGGCAATTATCAGACAAATGTGGTTAATGTTTGGTGTTACGAACAATTTAACTTTTACTTTCGCTTGGTACATTATAAATCCATTACAGGTGAATGACTTATTGTGAGTAACTTCTGTTGTCCTATCAGTACTTCAGAACTAAGTGTTGTACAAAAACAAATGTAAGGACCGATTGGTATAGACAATGGAATAAATGTAATCATAAAAGTCAGGTTTGTTTAATTCTACATAATTATATGCCCTATAATTATCTGAAAAACATTTTCATTGCTTATTTTGAAGGCTAATGGGTAAAGATTAATTACACAGATTAATAGAAAATAGATCGAGAGAATTTTACTTTGCTTTATTCGATCAGAATAACGACGTGAAGACGGAAAGAGTGAGTGACGTAGGTAGGATCGGACAAGACGTGGGCGAAATGTGGTGGGGGGAGGTAGGACAGGGTTTCCAAGGAGGTCGAGAGGCTGAATCAAAAACTAAGAATGATCACGATTCTAACGTTTCGCGAATTTGTTTCTCTACCTTATTATCATTGTAACAGAACAGCGGGGGTACGGCAGTGAGGGGGTCAATACCATTCCCGGGGTGGGGTTGGGAGTGGGGAGCCCGTGGGGAGCTACTGTCATTTGTCCCCCATTAGCTTCACCACGTAGACAGACGAATTGAATCTTGCAATATATGAAGAATGGTACTACCAAACAAATAAAGTAAAACGGAGCCATTGGCGCCATTGCATTGCAATTAGGCAGTGATGCATAGCTTTTGTCATAGCTATGTTTATGTGCATAATTCTGAGAGTTATGATTAACGACATTCTTGCCAAAATATCATCAGTAAATACTTTTCAAAGGAACGGAATATCATGAAGACGGCCGTGGGAACACACAATGAATGTTTATTTTCAATCCATTTATAAAATGCATGGGTATGTTCATGCCATACATGGTGACCCGGAAGGATGGGAATTTGATTCCTTAGCACTGTGTTGCGCTTAACAAGCGACTGGCTGGAATACTACATAGGGTGTGGAAACTGAGGCTGTGTGTGCAGGGCCCCGTTGCAGAAAGAGATACAATCGTTAATCGTAGGTCTGATCACGTGTTCTAGATGCGCAAATCTGATTGGTTGAAACGCTTAAATTTTCTGACTTACGATCAATCGTAACTTACAATCGATTGTATCTCTTTCTGCAACGGGGCCCAGGAATGATTGAAGTGTATTCGTTGACCGGGGTTTACCATAAATATATTATTATTATTATTAATAATTAGTAATAATAATATACTTTTCGACCATGAATTATAAGGTAAATATTTCCTTGACCGTTGATATGGGGACCAAAATAAACTATGCCTTTTCAAAAGTTAAATCTTCTTACGTGACTGATGTAATTTTATGATAAGATACCAGGGCCTGTTGCAGAAAGAGATACAATCGATTGTAAGTTGCAATTAATCGTAAGTCAGATCACGTGTTCTAGATGCGCAAATCTGATTGGTTGAAACGCGTAAATTTTCTGACTTACGATCGATCGTAACTTACAATCGATTGTATCCTTTTCTGCAATGGGGCCCTGGTCTCAATAACCTAATTTAACAAGGTTTCACTGTATTATGTCCGATGGATGGTACAGACATTTGGATGGTTTACCTCATCAGTGGCTCAGCCATGTCGGCTAGAGGAGGCATTCTCTCTTTGCGCCTCTCCACTGCCCCTGCTCAGGGGGGAAAATAACAAATGTTTGATAATGTCTAGTCACCGCAAACGTAGTCAGAAATAACCAACTCTAAATGTTTTTGTTGTGTTATATAAATCTGACTTCATACTACAACTCCAGCACTGCACAACTGTCTAACATGTCTAACCCAAACCTATCTTACCACCTAGACTTTGTAGTAAGGATGGCAAGTCGATTTGACATTCTACTTACACCCTATCTGCCTCCAAATTTGTCCACGTTTCCGTATCCATTTTACCCCTGTCAGTGAGTGACGCCCATGTAATTCAATTCAATTTCCAGAAACATGATTTTTTTTTTCCTGAAGCACAATTAAAGAGCGCAGACGTTTTTTTTTGTTTATACGAAAATTTATGTATACCTTGCGGTCTAACAAATGGCGTAATCATAGTATGTGTGTGAGGGTGGGGGGGGGGGGGGGTGGGTTGGACCGTAGGTCTATGGTTGGACAGATGGAAAAGGGGGTTACAGCCGATATGTGTCAAAGTTGCAATGGCGGCGTTCAGTTCTCTATTCCTCAGTGGCTATACATCAGAGGGTGGGAACACTCTGTACTTCAGGGGGGTATGACAACCACCCCGTGCCAACCCATGGGGGCTAAACCACCAGGTTCACAGCCACCTATTAGCATCGCCCTTGGCTCTGAACCTGTATACAAGGTGCGCTGACCCGCAAGTCCCCCTAACAAGTTAACCAGATGAATAATTGACAGGGGTGGGCAGTTAATCAACAAAGAGACGTCGAAGGTCCGCGGACTTTACGTGAACCCGTTCCATATTCGACCCATCTGACATGTCTGATGTGCACCCCGTTGTAGAAAGAGATACAATCGATTGTAAGTTACAATGGATTGTAAGTCAGAATAATTTGCGCGTTTCAACCAATCAGATTTGCGCATTTCGAACACATGATCTGATTTACAATTAATTGTAACTTACAATCGATTGTATATCTTTCTGCAACGGGACCGTGTTCTTATAGAGATGGGGTTAGATTATGGGTCGGGGGTTGGTGTTGGGGTGATGGTCAACTACCTATCTGGTTATCAGGTTATACATTGTATTATAACCTTCGAAGTTCGAATATTCACATCCACCTGTACACTGGCGTATATCGGATTAATGAGGCAGGCGAACTATTGGGGTACAGTATGTATTTCTGTATTAAGGATTTCCCCTTTTTATTTTGTTTTACTATTTGAATTAATTTGAATGAATTATAGGTAGAGGGGGCACGTGCCCCCCCCCCCCCCCCCCCATTTCCTCAGGAACTACGCCACTGCATCTGTATATCAGTGCCCCAAGAATTAACATCCGCATTTTTGGTGAACGAATTAAATATAGAAAGTGATGATTGAATAATGGACAGTTATGTAACTGTTGACAAACATTCAATTTAGGCAATTCCGAGGTCTCAATTCAATTTCAATTTCAATTTTTATTTTGGTGACTACGACGATTTCACTTGCCAGGATAACCACGTTTACCCCTGAAATTGACATACTAGTCAAAATCTCAGAAATATATATACAACAGTAATTGTTTTCGACCATGTTGTATAGTTTCCGTCATTAGTTGACATAGTAAAATTAAACCAATGATGAAACAATATATCATATGACATTTGGCATCAGCATCGGGGGGGGGGGGGGGGGGGGGGGGGGGGGGGGCACGTATCCCCCTAGTAAGTTATGAAAAACAATATCAAACATAAGGGGAACATCTTTCAACAAATGTATACAGAATGACATAAGGTGTGCCCTCCAATAATGTGCGTGCCCCCAATCAGTCCGTCTACGGATAATTCTAGTAACAATGGCCCGTATTCACAAAGGAGGTTTGTACAAACCCCGGTTCAAACCCCGGTTTACATCTATGGAATGCCAATTGTAAACTGATGGAGAGAGAATGTGTACCATCAACATTGTTAACAAGTAATGAATTTACATTCTCTTTCCATCAATTTACAATTGGCATTCCATAGATGTAAACCTCGGTTTGAACCGGGGTTTGTACAAACCTCCTTTGTGAATACGGGCCAATGTCTTTGATCCGGGTTGACCTATCTTCATGGTTATAGAGCTAAACGATCCGAGTCATATTCGTTCCCAGCTGATGTTATCGAGATTTTATTTGTATTTACAGATGAGTTGTAATAATAAAAACACATTCAATATAACGTTTTGCGAATGTTGATTAAAATAAATAAATACAACAATAAATCAAATATTTGTCCGAGTTGGAATATAGGATGTCTTGTTCCCCTGGGAAACATTACTTTACTGTATCGAATTCCAGATGGGGCTAATATTTTCATTTCCTGTAACGTTTGGTTAAATATTGGACATAAATTACCGCTATAAAAGCAACCACGTCAGATTGGTTAGTTATAAAGCTTCCCCTGGTGCTATCTATCTTCCTTCAGCGGACTCTCAGAGAAAACAATCCCAAGAGCTCGGGCATCGATACATCATCGCCGTTCCGCCTTCAACCACGAGCTATTTCACTGGGGAACGATTCCCGCTATTCTTAGGAAGTATAATTGTTGTAGCGAAGAGGGGTAAGGGGTGGGGGTACATGGATTGGGGCACCTGTTACGATAATTGCCCGTGTCCCTGCTTGCCCCCTCTCCCTGTTGCCCCCTCTCCTCTCTCCTCCCCCCTCTATGTAGGTTGATCAGAATTAAGAACGGTGGCGTAGCGTTGTTGAACTGATTGTGGGGAACATTTGGGCTCGCGAATTGTGGGGGGGGGGGGGGGGGCACACGCGAATTTGCACTTGGGGGGGGGGGGGGGCACATCTTGTGTATTTCTGTTTTCCCCGCCCTAGTTTGTTTTCCTATTTTTGTCAAATCATGTTGGACGCGTGCCCCATATGCCCCCTTAGCTACTGCATTCTTGGCTCGCGCTATCTCGTTGAAGGAATTTCCTCTCCCCTCTGCCCCCCCCCCCCCCCCCCCCCCAGTGAAGTTTACCCGCGTGGGTGTCTCTAGGAAGGTCAAAGGCACCGGACCTTGACATAATAATAGAAATTGTCCCACATTCATTTCCTCACGAGCTCTGTTCCAAATCGTAAAAGCTCAGGAAAACCTCCTTGGGAAAACTTCATTTATGACCCGTTGCCCTCTTGACGATAGATAAATCATGTTGATATGTAAATACTGTAATGCAGGTTACGATGTTGGCCTACCCCTTGATCAGTCGTTATACAAAAACAAGAGGTTTTCCGTTTTCGTGCGTTCCCCAGTCTTGTCCCAGATCACAAAAGCTCAGGAAAATAATGTCCATATATCGTGGTGTCCTCAATGTTGACAGATCGATATGCATATAGGCCTAGTTCAGATTAGGATATACCCGTGCAATGCATTGGTTTCTAATTTATATACTTTACAGAAATCGCCCCCCATCGATTTCCTCTCGAACTACTTCCACCCCAGATCGCAAAACGGAAGATAATTCACATATGACAAATACCTTCTTGAAATAAAATCGATACACACATAATATTTCTCAAGTTATGTAAACCGTGTCACATTCATTTTATCACGAGTTCTATTCAAGAAAGAATATTTTCCTTGTTGAAAGAAGAACTAATTCAGGTCTTACATACTATAATTATCAAAATATAAAATATAACAATATAACACATAATACCGTATATATTATGAAACTTTACTAATAATAGTACCAGTTCCGCGTACCATCTTTCTCAATATCATTAATATATAGGGAGTTCACCTGTCAAACTCGAAGGGACAATATTTAATCTATTTCCAGAACTGGCAACTCTCCTCCCCCATTTGTTGCCCACTACAAAAAGCTGTTGCAAACACATAGTCAAACAAGACTAGGGAAAAGGGGGGGAGGGGGGGTGTAGGGCCTGTACCACTCCTCCTTCTTATTCCCCCTGTGTAGCGCCCATCCACTCTCTTGAATACTCCATTGTCTCAAACTCCCCTTTTGTGTTTTGAAAGAATTTAACTACTGATTAACCTTAGTCTGTAAACTTAAATATATTAGGTATAATTATATTTGGAAATTATCCAACGTTAGAATACCACTAACGTTTTCTCCTTCTCCCTTCTCTCTACCCCTCCCACCCCCTCTCTGCCTCGCACTCTCTCTCCTCTCTCTCTTGTTTCCATCCTTAACACGCTTAATGCCTCTTTAACTCTTAATTAACCACAGTCTGTATTATGGAGAGTATTTGGATTTCATCCAAAACTAAGAAACCTTTGACAAATCATTACTCATAGCAACCATATCCTACATGTCCTATGGCAAATAATGAACACAGTATATGAGCATGTTGGGTGTAAATGAATGTTGCACGCCTGTGGTCACGGCTCGTTAATTGCTCGCGCAATGAGCGGAACTCACTTTAAATTGAAACATTTGAACGGGTGATTTAATTCGATTATCTCATCAAATGTGTTGATGGCGATAGAAATCAAAATAGGTTGGCACATTATTCCGTTTCTTAATATGATACGTGTCAACCAGCTTGCTCTTGTGACTATGTGTGTACCTACATAATCATTGTAATGTGTCATTCGTGTGGGAGAGACGATTTTGTGGTCATTCTAACAACATAATATCTAACTTGGACAACTTTTACTGTATTATCATTGTCTGCCACGATATTGGTTCACAGTAACATAGAGACGTATTCCCATGATACCTGTGATGCTTTCTTCAAAGAAAAAAACAAGATAATTATAATTTCATATTTATTTGTGCATCACGCAGCAATTGTTATTTTTAGCTTGTTGTGTCACTGTTTCTGTGTAAGACAATATTAATTTTGAATATAAAAAAACACGAAATATTTCATAATAATACTGCATTGTTCATGTATCTATGTTTAATACATTGGTATTTGTGTTATTTTTGTTATAGTTGTTATGGAAATAAATACTAACAAACAATTCAACTTACATATCGAGGACAAGTATTCCGTATGGAACGACATAATCTGGTACAAGCTCTTTGTTTGACCTACCGTCTTATTGATGAGACAACATTCGAGATAAAAATAGAATGTTATAAAGACAAAGTATTAATTTGCATTAGTCTGGCTGGTGTGTCCCGAGTGGCCACAATATTGCATCGTCCGTCCACTGACCTTTAAGCCTAATAGTATCAGTCAGTCAGTCTGACACATGGATATAACCTTGCACACTTCAACATCATTCAATATTATAATGAATAATATGCCGAAACAAGGATTGAATGGAGAAAATATAATACACTTAGAGATGATTATTGATCATATATTAGACGTTTTATTTGACTATATATCGACAATATTGCTATGAAGCGCTTTGCTCAGTCAGTCAGTACGAGAACGCTAGGTCTATATTCTTTTTTAGTATAGACTTACTAACCATTGTACCAATATTAATGTACGGTTTAGACACGAATTTGGGTTAATTTGACAAATTATATCTGAATTATCTTTTTAAAATAGATTTGAAAATTCAATGCTATTTCACCATGCATCTGCTTTATTTGATTTAGGAAGGAGTGAGATATACATAATAGAGAGAACGACGTGGAGAGAGGGGGGGGGGGGGGGGGGGTGATAATATCTGATAGACATGATAGATAGAGTATCGTCCGATGATAAATCACTTCCTTTTCTCAGATTGACTGTGATCGAGTGGTGAATTGAACCTGACTATCTCTCCTCTTGACAGTGATATGATAACAGTCTTCCTACATTATAACCTCGGTCAAATGGTGTGCGTCGAGTGTCATCTAACTTTGTTCTTAGATATAATTTAATCGATGCATGATTATAGGTTTTGTTGATCGATCGTGAGAAATTAATCGATTATGATAAATAGAGATTGATGTAAAGTCTTCCCAAGACAACATAGAGTATCGGCCGATCATAAATCACGTCAGATTGATTGTGATCGAGTACTGAATGTGAATTGAACCTGACAACCTCTCGACGTCACAGTGGTATAATCATAGTCTTCCTACATTGCTACCTCGGTCAAATGGTGTGCATCGAGTGTCACCCAACATATTTAATCGATCATTGATTATAATCACAATCGATCTACAAATTGTGTACAATTTGTTAATCGATGGTTACAATTTGATAAATGATTAGTTATGATAACAATTGCCCTGTGATTTTAAATAAAGATTGATGTAAAATTGAAGACTTCTCTAGACAAGATAAAGTCTCGTCCGATGATAAATCGCTTCCACTTCTCAAATTGACTGTGTTCAAGTTTCTCGTCTTGACAGTGATATGATCATAGTCTTGCTCTATCGGTCATATGGTGTGCCTCTAGTGTCACCTAACTTTGTTTTATGTAATTAAATTTAATTAAATTAAATTTAATTTGATTTAATTTAATTTAATTTAATTTAATTCAATTTGTTTAATTTTGTATTTTATTTTATTTTATTTCGTTTTATTTCATTGTATTTCATTTCATTGTATTTTATTTTATTCAATTCATTTTAATATGGGTTTATATTATTAAGGTGACTTCATCGCAGGCGAGGCTAAACTACATAAAATACAGCCATGTACACACAGGCCCGAATTCTCATCAGTGGCACAACTCTATTCTGGGCAAAGACATAGACTACCAGTAACCAGTTAAACCGATTTGCACCTGTGAACTCATTGATGGTTGCGATTTATAATTAAAACAATTCATTGATGGTTGCGATATTATAATTAAAACAATTCATTATCCAGTCAATCCCTCTAATTCTGCTTAGGCTTCAGGACAATGAGCCGCTTGAAATTCAAGTCATAGTATAGTCGGCCATCAGCAAAATTGCGTCCTGGATTATCCAGGACATTATATTACTGGTGACCGGTTATACGATTACTGAAATGGCAAGCGGCCCTTTGTCCTAAGATTAGAACTAGAGGGATTCACTGGATAATGGAAGAAAACAATTATAATATCTCCGGTGGCAAATGGCAACCATCAATTGGTCCACAGGCGCAAAACGGTTTAACTGGTTACTGCAAGTTTCTGTCTTTTTAGCCCAGACTAAAGTTGTGCCACTGATGAGAATTCGGGCCACAATGTATACATACAAATTATTTAGATACATCTATAACAATTGTATTAGTACTTCTCTCTACATGTTCTGTTCCCTGCAGAGTGATAACTGTTCACGCACGTTTACTAACATTTGATCGTATCCTGAGACATAGAATTTAATTTTAGATTTATAGAACTGTATTCAAAAGGGGTGTTTGATCGTGATCATCGAGCAAGATTCAATCGTTGATAAGACATGTATCTTAAGATGCAGCATCAGATACAATAGTTTGCTCAGATAGGTACAAGAAGGAAGAATAAGAGGGAAGAGATCAACATGAAGGAAGCGCATCATGGTGGCCCGGATGGGTATACTTCAAAAGAAGAGCAATGAGGCGAGAGGTGTTGATGGTGTTAAGGACCTGCTCTTGAGCAGAATCACTAGTCTGAAGAAGTATCTTTAGACATAAATATTGCCTCAAGGTGTTCCCACCTTTCGTCCCCCTTTTTGTGGTCGTGCCCACTTTTATCTCGCTTATATCTCCAATATATCTTTTATTTTAAAACAAAACCTTTTGTTAACTCACGTTAAACGGTAATTCACCATGGGTGCTCGTGCCTTCGTGATTTCGAGAAGCGTGACAACAAGAGGCCTATAACTCAAGATTTCATCTCTCAGTGAACTGTTTCTTGTTACGGTCAAACCTCCTCGCCACCCATGTGTCCTTTCTTTTAGAACCTATTTTAATAAGCTATGTCATATCTAGATAATTATCAAGATTTGTTTCAATAGTCGTGTGTACGTGATCTAATTTGACTCTTTGATACTATCTTTAATACTGACAGGACAAACTCCTCGTGTCTCACTTCAAATCGTTATAAAACTGTAAAGTTCATCGCGCCTTTGTTCCTCCATGAATTCAACAAGCATGGCAGAGGACGGTTTTACGCCCAGATTGTCATCTCCAGTTCTTCGAACTGTTTCTTTTCACGGTCGTTTCTACTTATCTCCCATCCTCTCTTCCTTTTTAGAAACCAAGTCAAATTCTTTATCTAAAAACCACGCTAAACGGTAATTTATCAGGGTTGTTTAGGATTTTTAACAAAAGAAATGTCTACTGAAATCCTTTGTATTTTGCATCTTTACAAATATCTGTGAACTGTTTCTACTTATGCCCTTTTATCTCATTTCCTCTTCAGTTTAGAACAAAGTGTAAAAAAGTCATTTTATCCAGCCGTTATTTTATTAGGTCATCATGGGTGTTGGCGATTTGAACAGGCTTTTTTATGTTGCACCTTTCAGATCTCGTGAACGGTTTCTGTTCGAAGTCACACGCTCTCACTAACTCACTTAGCACTCCCATGTCCATGCTTCTGGACCAACGTCCATCGTTAATTTCAAATCCACGCTAAACGTGTTAACATTAATGAAAGGTTTCAACACTGTCCGTGTATGTCTCTCATCTCTTAGTTAAGTGTTTCTTTCCGTAGTCACACGCCATCAACCTCTCGAAATCTTATCAAACTCATATATATCGCAGCTCTAAGGATATGATAGTGTGAAGTACTGATGTGTAAATCTGAAATAATTAAGCCTTTCATTTCTACAATTTATAATTACCATAGGGTTGATACATGATCTTGTATCATTAGGGCCTTCTATAACTTGTGATCAGACGCAAAGTTACAATCAAACGCAAGTTAAGAAATACATGCATTGAAGGCAATAAGATTTCCGTAATATGGCGCATTCACAGACTTTCCAATCCCGCTTTTGATCACAAGTTTTTTGTATGCGATAAACAGCAGCTATCGAATGCAATAGATTAACTTGTGTAACACGTTTACTGTCTGCAAACCAGATGGAATCAGACCATGACAGTTCTTGAAGGAGCAGAAGATTGTTGAATTAATCACGAAAAACGGCGGAAATTGTCGTCTCACACCAGTTGTAAACGTCACCCACCTTCCGTTCGATTTATCGGACAATTGACACTTGTTGCTGGTTACGCTTGTGAAACACTTCGTTAAACGTTGCAGCTATTAAATACTTGGCTTACTTTCAAACTTCTTTAATTTACTTACTTCCACTTTAAACGTTACCCATTTGCAACCGTTTTGTCACGGCCCTGTTTATGCGTAAGGGGGTATTTGATAAGCATAATAAAACAGTAATTCAATCTTTGGCTTACTTGTAAAACCCTATGATTTAATTTACCACGGTTGTAAATGTCGCTCGCGTTATGTCCGTTTCATTGGACAATTGATATTTGTTAGAGTTCTCATTCATGTTTATTCTTAGGGAATAATATTACCTAGACATGCAAACTAAGGACTAAACTTTAAAATCTGCCGATTGGCCTACTTTGGAGCTCTAGTAAATTATTTGCACCATCAGTAAACGTCATGCATCTTCCCTCAATGTCAATGTATCCATCCATCTGTCTGCTTGTTATAGCTCTCCTTATAAACTGATGGAAAGTAAAGGTCGAACCCTTTGTAAAATTGTAAACTCAGTAAACCTTTAGTCTAGACAAAGCTTACATCGCCAAATAATTATTAGCACCTTGGCTTTCTTTCAAACTCTGACTATCTAGTTTAACCGTGTTGTTCCTACCCTGTATTTGCCGTCCATTTGATCGAATAATGAACAATTGTAACACAATAATTTTAAAGTTTCCCTTTCATTTACATAGTATATTAGCTATACGATAGAAGCTCTTATACTTTAGTTGACTCCATTTGTGAACATGAATAACATAACCGTTTTTTCGATCTGTTTTATGGGATGATGAACGCCTGTCATGACCTTATTTGATCGTGAATCTAGGGAAAATGTTTATTATTGAAATACAAAGAACATGAAACATTATACATTCATGTTTGTATTATCTCTGCCTCAATGGCATTGTGCTCTCATTACAATGTGGAATTATTATAATGTATTACTGTTACAGCCACTTCTGATTTCTACTGTCCCCAATAGCTATCTCTACTGTAAGTCATGGGATAATTTTGTATTTCAAGTTCCCCTTGTGAGTATTATGTTATCCCCAGAGGTCGTATGATTTACGTGAGATATGAATTGCTCTTGATACTAACCGATATCATATCGCAGAAAAGATTTCTATCTCACGGTTATGAGACATATTCTTATATCCAGGCTGCTTTTGAACACCTACCTCTTCCTGCTATTCCTTTACAATGGCTCACCAGAAAACTGAGAAGATGTGTACTTCTTTTTATTGAACATCAACAACTTTTCCCGCGTTAACATTGTCAGCAAAGTCAATTTTAAATAGATTTCGCTCGCTATTACTTTTTCTTAAATATTCCTTTACCATCCATTTATTCATCATTGAACGAATGTGTCATAATGTATTAAAGTGATCCAAACATCATTAAGTATGTCCAAAAGAGCTAATTGAGACTTCAGTCATACATTAATACCACGGTAACATTCTTCTGAATAATGTGTGATACGGTAGGTTCATAACATTGTGTTTGTAATTGTTTATGTTTACTTGTTTTTATGGTTTTATATGTTAATGTATTTTATATACACTGTACATTGTATTTATATTTTTATGATGAATGAAATAAATTGAAATTGAAATTGAAATCCACCTTGTAAAATCTTGTAAAACAATGTGAAAAGTCACGTCAGATTTGATTACCTATTACCCGATGATCTATATAATTTAGTAGACATTTCAAAAATGAAAACCCATTTTATTATTTTGCTACCATTAGCAAAACAACAAGGTACAAGAGAAATGTGAAAGTTCCAAGTGAGTTCGGTTGAATTTGACAAGTTAATGAATCAGTTTAAATGATTTACATGTCGTCGTTTTTTTGTGTATTGTTGTGGCTACACATATTTCACCTTGTTAGTTGTGATTTTATGAATATGTATTAATTGTGTTTTCCCTTTCTTTACAGAGGCTCGCCCTAAGTGTGGACCTGGACAGATTTCCGTGGATGGATTTGAGCCATGTCGAGGTAAGTTAACCCATAATATACCGCATTCATTGCACCTTATAGGCATGTAAGGCAATATATCAATTGGATGGTGTAGATTCGCATGTTTATGTCAGTTAGGATGATGATGATGATGGTGGTGATGATAGTGTTGATAATGATGATGACGATGGCGATGGCGACGACGATTATGATGATTACGATGGCGACGGTGATGAGGTTGACGATGCTGCTGTTGTTGCATCAGCTGCTGCTGCGTACGATAAGGGCGATAGGACGATGTTTTAATTTTTTTAATAGGCTGTATAGTCGTGATAATGGTGGTGATGATATTTATAGTTTTGTTGATAATAATTGATGATCATTGTTATTGTTTTGCCTTTGGTGATGATGCTGATGGTTTTTATGATTGTAGTGGTGATGGTGGTGCTTATTTTGGTTAAAGAAGTAGTGTCAAATCGAGTTTAGAAGTTCAATTATGATTATGTCCTCTACACATTAAAACATGATTTCATGCAATATGTCCAACATTGGCCCCCTGGGCAAGGGAGGAGCATCATTCAGAGTCACTCACTGTACGGGTTAATCCCATTCATCGCCTACAACATGGAGGCTACCATTGATTTGTATGAATTTGGAATTGTTCGCTCTAAAATGTGACGTCAGACCCGAACAAATAAGCTCCACCTCTTTTCTTTGGCTCAAGTTTTACGTTTTGTTGGTGCACAAACCCTGCGAGCTGCGAGAGCTAACGTAAAGTTCTCATTTAACTCAATATAGCTGTACAAAATAGTAAACTCTAATCACTCTGATTGTTGTGAAAATCATCACTCAAGTGAACTTTTGACACGACGCGCATGTCAATATTTAAAAGTAAATGATGTTATTATTCGATATGTTCATGTCACCCACATTTGTGCCCATGCTTGAATCACTTCCGGACAGGTCACCGTGCGGTTGCTGGTTTGGGAGCTTGGGGCAGTGAATCAATCAGAGAATATAAAAGGCACCAAATATTATCATGATTATGCATTGGATTTAGGCGGACGGATATCCTAGTCATTCTTCAAATCATGTGTATGATATCATGGGCATCATGTTTCTTAATTTTATACATCAAACATATTTTACTTTCTTTCTCCAGACACAGTACTTTTAAGTAGAACAGTTCATTGACTGATGAGAAACCCTGGGAAAAGACAATTGAAGTAAAATGAATAAACAAAATGAAATCAATCAGTCAATTCTGAATTCCAAATGGAAACATATGTCGTCCCTGCGGTCGCTGAGTCCGAATGAGTAGGCATGGTAGGGAACATGAGTAGGACTTCTGAGAACATGAGATGCCCAGTCGCAGTTGACAGGAGGGAAATGTGTTCTGACGTCTTGAAATCAAAGTTAATCAAAATTACTTTTTAGGAAATATCCTGCCTCAGTCGTATGAACATTAATTGCTTAATTTTTGCTATTTGCATGTTTAGTTAAATCCATGATGATCAACACGTCTTGCTCAATAACCACGGGTCTTCCAGCAACACCGAGCAACATTTGATAGAAATTGCAACGTCTCGACGCCAATTTGTTAACTTACACCTAATCACATTAAACATAAATCAAGTGCAACAATGACAGTAACGGTATCATATTCCTAGAACGTCATCGACCACCCTCCTTCATCCAGGTAAAATGGGGGAAATGTTAAGTGTCAAGTCTCTGACTTGAACTTCTCTTATGTATGTTTGTTAGCCAGGTTGCTAAGGTGAAAAAAAGCATATTGGACAAAGCAGCGAATGATCTGTTAACGCTGATTCATCAATGACAATAACATGGCGATGCCCCGAGACCCTAGACACAACATAGCCTGGGGGTATCAGGAGGAGGAGGAAGGGCTGATGAAATATGAACC
>JBAMJV010005480.1:0-71891 GCA_037951105.1 Echinarachnius parma
GTAAGATTAAGAAAGAAGCAATCTATTCAGGAATTGTGTTTCATCTATTTTCTTCCACGCACTACCCCCTCCCCAACATTCCTTCTCCAACACACACACACACACACACAAACACACACAACACACTTTTGTTTACTTTGTCACTTGGAAGACAGTGCCTTTGAAGGCTGAACATCAAACATATTTTGCAGAATATAAATAACAATAATTGAACATATATAAATTCACAAAATAGTAACAGGGTGTGCCAGGGTAAAGTACAAGTATGGATTTAGTTCTATTCAATAATCTTTTGCGATGTCTCTTTTTTCCCCAACCCCCACCCCATACAACAACAACAACAAAATAGAAGAACAAACAAAATCACAGATTTCAAACTTGAACAAAACATATCCTTGAAAGTCATTCTGTGTGCTCACAGCCAAATAACGTACAATTGTAAATCTTGGGGGCTTTTCTTTCCAAAATTGCATGGTCACTGCTTTTGGTTTGCAAACTATTTGGAAAAAAAGAACTGTCAAGTATATATCCATTTTTAATCTGGGCTGATACTTGCATTTATCTACATATCAAACTAAAAATATCTCCAATCATATACATATATACATGAAAATCTCCAAATTGATAAAAAAAATTTGTTAATATTTCTGATTATGAAAGAATTGTAGCATACATGAATTGTGTCACAATTTCACCCATCATCAAAAATCTCTCAATTCATATAACAAAGTATGCCTTAATTAAAAACAATCTGTTTATCTATCAAATGCAATACAGTCATAGTGTGCCCCTCTCCCCCTTTATGACCCCTCCCTCAATGCCTCATACCATCTGGCTGGGGAGGGGGCTCCCCTGCATCCCACCCCTGGGGGGGGGGGCTTCCCTACCTCATCCCCCCATAGCTACCCTACAACAAACTAGACTAAGTCCGACTGACAAACTGGCTGTTTTATGTCGACTTTGACCAAAATGTTGAGGGAGTCGGGGTGTGGGTTACGCGAAACAATCGGCCGTCAAGTTGATTAGCCGCAGAAACCCGAGACCCCGAAGTGGGGTCCGTTTTCTCCCCACCGCGGTGCTCGCCCCGGCCTCATCAACTCGGAGGTGTTTGGCCGAGATGGGGTTTCACTGGACCATGTCTCAAAGACTCAAATGAAAAGGGGGAACAAGATTAAAAGGACGGAGATGAATTAGCGAGAGGGGGAGAGAGAGGGAGAGGAGGGGGAAGAGACTATGAATATAATTTTGTAAATATTAAGAAGATAAAGAGAGAGAAAAGAAGAAAGACACTGGAAAACGGAGGAACAAGTTAAAAGGAAGAGAAATAAGAGAGTGGGAGAGAGAGGGAGAGGAGGGGGCACAGAGACCCTATATAATATAATTTATAAAGGTTAAGAAGAAAAAAGGAGAGAAGAGAAGGAAGAGTTAAGACAGAACAGGAGAGGGGAGAGAGGGGGAGAGTCGTGAGAGTTTCAACTTTCAATGACTGTGTCTCACAAGCTCAAAGATATTATACAATATCTGCACCATATACTTTACATGTATGTCAAGATAGAGGTGGAGAGGGGAAAAATAAGAAAGAAAGTGAAAAGAAATGATAATTATTTTGTAACATTTACAAGTAAAAGGGAAATGGGGAAGGGTAAAATGAGTAAAATTAGAAAGGGTGAGGGGGAGTAACATGGGAGGTGAGAAGATTTGGGATATGGTAATATGGAATGAAATCACAAATGGGATGGAAATTGATGATATACTGTGTACAATAGTTAAGTGGACAGAGAAAGAGAAATTGATGATATACTGTGATATACAATAGTGGACAGAGAAAGAAAAACAGGCAGACTGATCAGTAAAGAATAGTTGACATACACAAGGGGGAAGAACAGAAAAGAGCCTGAGAGGAAAGGATGATTTACAAAATAAAAAGGAAAATAGAAGAGAGAAAGCAATCGGTAAACCAAAGGGGGGGGCAGATACTATGAAAAGGCACGAAAATAAGTAAGACAAACCCAACATGGATGTATTCATTACAGAAGCCACTTGACTCCTCCCAATACACAAGTCTGATGCCAATATTACCGTGGCAACGGATACCTACATCGGAGGTGTAAATGGAACAAAATATTTGTTGACTAAGACTGTTTTTTTTCCATCTTTTATGCCGTACCAGGAGGCAAAGTTGCAAGATTGACCCACAACTTCATGAAGAGCAGGTTGAAACACTAAACTTGGAACAAATAATGGGATACCTTCATCTGAGGTGAAAATGGGGAACAATTTCCCAAACAAAATATCTAACTGTTCTCTCAAACCATTTCATACCAGGAGATATCAGCGTAAAAGGCAGGGGGCTCTAGCTCCTGAGAATGGTTAAAATAGCAAAATTGGGGCAAGAATTATCTCATACTCGAACAAAATCATCTAATATTCAGACAAAAATCATTTCATATTTAAGCAAATGCATCCCATAAAATCAGAGGTGTGAAGGGAATTTATTTCTAACCAGAAGGCAAAAAGTTCCTGCAAAATCAAACCACCCTTCCTTGTATACGAGATAGAGGTTGAAACAAGAACTTTGAGCAAATAATGACTACCTCATCAAATTGGAGGTGTAAAGGCGACACATTCGTTGTTGACTTCTTCTTTTTTTTTTCTTCAAACCATTAGGCAAAGGTTTAGCCAAGTTGACACATCACTTTATGAAGGGGGGGGGGGGGGGTTGAAACAACAAAGATAAAATAATGGATATGTTGTGGTCACAGAGCTTTAAAAAGAAACACTTTATAATAATGTGGACTGAAATCATTATCAATGTAGTATTTCATGAGAATCTGACTCTTCCTTCAACTTAGAAGAGGTTGTTGAAAAAAATTAACTCTCAGGGTCAAATTATGGATGGTATGTTCACTGAGCTAAAAAAAAGGGAACAATATCAAACGATGCCTAAAATCAAATTAAGCAGGAAAATGTTCTTCCAAAATCGACCCCTCCATTAACAGGGGGTGGAGGCTGAAACCAAAAACTCACAAATATTATTAAATAATGGATACGCTCACACAGATGAAAAGGAAATCTTCTAAACTATATGTTGACTGAAATTATTATCAAAGTATTTCCTACCAGAAGGCAAGCTTTTACACTCCGACCCACCCCTGCTGGAGGACCAAGGTTGAAACAAAACACTTGATGAACAAAATTAAACCGAGAATGTCTCCTCCAATATCTGCCCTCGCCCCTGTTTGTCCCTACAAGGGGCATAGCCCGGTTTACCCAAGAGGAGGGGGGCAAATGTTCAAGTGAAGGGTGCAGCCCCTCCCTTTAACCCATTGCCTTTGGGAGCCTGTGGAACCTGTGTTTATTCTATGGGGATTGCAAAATCTAGTAAGGAAATGGTAAATATATAACCCATTCAAAACTAGACGACTGTATTTGAGATTGGGTCTAACACACATGATGTCAGCCTACGTAGACTGCAGCCAAGTATTATTTGGATTGAGTCCTCAACAGATTCACTGAAATTTAAAGAAATTTCCTCCATACAATTGTCTCCATGGAGGAAGGGTAAAGAGAGCAAACATCCCAAAGGGGGGCAATCTCACACCCCTCGGACCCATTCAGCTTCACAATCAGTCCGTGAGCACTACAAACAATTTTTGCAATTTTCACTTCTTTTTTTCCCCATCATTTTCGCTACCCTTTCACCTTAGCTTCCCCCTTCAACCACCCCCTAACACCCCTTCAGCTTCACAATTGAGCCATGGTAGAAACAATTTCTCCACATTTTTCTCATCTTTTTTTTGTTCCATCATCAGTAGTTGCTACCCTTTTACCTTGGCCTGGTACCCCCAGCCTGTGTCTCAATGTCATCCCCAATGCGCTGGACAAATTTTTGAAGTTTTGCAGATCGTTAGTATCGATGTTCGACAACACGTCTAACAAACACTCTGCTCTGGCGTGGCTTACACCCGTTACGCAGCGACATCGGGGTTTTCGGTTACCGCCATACCGCAGATGGGTAGCCTGGTCGTGCCTATCGTGCTGCCACTACATGTCGTTATCAAACGGTGATACTTTGCGAGAAGAATATATATATATATATATATTTGCACCGGTATCAATTCATCATCAAATATACAATGAAAGGTGCCTCCTTTACATGAAATGTACATGTAGACCTATATATATTTTTCTACAATTATATATATCTTTTTCTATACTTACTCCAATTTCTAACGTAGAGATGTGTTGGGTGTAATGTAGTGACAGGACAAATTTGACATTTTGAGGGACTACTCTAGCTTCCCCACATAAAATCGCAACAAATAAAAGGGCTCTTTTGGACACTTTTAGGGACTAAAACGCCCTCAGCCCCCAGATATTTTGTATCTCTTTTCAGGCAATGCAAATCAGTCAAATGTTTTAAAGGTTCCATGTGGCAGGTGTGAATGTAAAGTCTTGATTTGAGGTCTCCGAGCTTAAATCAGATATGGAGATCATGTTAAAGATCAAAGGTGAGAAGCTTTCACTTACATCATGATATAAGGAATTAAATGTAGGGTTCTTGGCCCATATTCATTAAACCATGCTACTAGCTTAGTCCAATTCAAAGCCCATTTTAGAAGATAGGGATAAGAATGCACAAAGAACATATTTTAGTTGCCAACTACTGGTAACTTAGTAGGTAATTAATGCTCACCCAGATAACTCTGGACAATTATTTTCAAACAGTGACAAACATTTTATTAATATTCTTAGAAAGGTACATGTCGCTTGGTTTAAGCAAATTTGTGTGTTGCATAAAAGGCTTGAAACAATACTTGTTCTTCATATTCTGAAACCAAATCAACTCTGAACACTTTATTTAAACATGGTAGTTATGACTGGTCCTGAGTTTCATAGAGGTTGGATGAGTTTTAATACATTGCCTTTGGGAACCTGTTTGGTCCTGTACTAACTCAATGGGGATTGCAACATCTAGAAGGGAACAGGTTAACCTCTTGACTTTGGGAACCCGGTGGGTCGTGTACAAAGTCTAGATGGGGATTTCAGAATCTCAAAGGGAATGGGCTAATAAGAAAGCTTGATACTACAAGGTACTGCTGTTCATGTGTCATCTCTGGTAGATAGTAAAACATTTCCTTAATTGAAAAAAAAAATTAAAATTAAAAAGTACTCCTGGTGAAATAATACCTTATCTAAACAAATTAAACATTACAACATTAACATTAAGTCGAACAGATACCCTTCATAGTATCATTTCAAACATTTCACTTCTACAGGTTCTATCAGTTTCAGCTTCAGTTTTAATTACCACATTTTTTAATAATGTCTACAAACAATATAAATGCATTTTAGCAATAAATGTAATTTACAATTTCATTATTTGCAAGAAAAATACTGAAAAAGATATTCAATTTAGTCAAATTTTCAAGAGGAGATGAAATCGGACCCTCATAATGTCTTATGACACCACACCAACTAAATATAAAAAAGAAACCAATCTGAAAATGATATAGAACCTAAAAACATGTTTGAGAGTAAGAAATGATCCTGTATAATTCACACTCCATGTATTGGTAATTTAGGGGAATTACTAAAAAAATTTAGAAGAAAAAAAATGTAAAGATCAATTGCTTGTTTTGAATTGATGGAAATCTCCCTTAAATTTGACATAGGGAAAGAAAGAAAAAAATATGATCCTCAAAACAAAAAATCATTGTGGACAACGGAATGCGAGAAACAAGAGACTAAACATTTGGTGTAACGGTGGGTGTTGTTACCATGGATACCACACCAAAACTCACACAAAATAATGTACTTTTGCGAGTCAAAATGGGCGTGAGTCGCTATGATTATCAGTAAAGTGTTTGCATTTTGATTGCAAAATGTCAATAAATATCAACGTACAAGTCTGTTTTTTTCATATACTACAAATAAGTACATGAATAAACGTAGGAATTATACGGAACAATACAATACCTGCATGAATGCCCCCTCTAAAACGACACACCCAGTCCCCTGTTTCTTTTTAAGAGTTTTGACTTGGCTTGTGACCAAGTTACATTACGTACAGCTAGCTACATCTGGGGGCATTAACCCTATAGGGAAAGGCTCAAAATGAGCACTAGTCTGCTGGCCCGCTGGCCCAGGGCCAGTTTAGAATGAGCCTCAGTCCACTAGCTCCACTGTTCCTTTTTAAGAGATCTGACTTGACTTGCGATCAAGAACAACTATGTACAGCTAGCCACATCTGGGGGCATTAACCCTCTTGATACTAGGGCAAGGCTCGAAATTAGCACTGGTCCACTGGCCCGCTGGCCTGCTGGCCCGCTGGCCCAGGGCCAATTAGAATTAGGCTTCGGTCTACTAGAATTCTCAAACTCTAATGCCATAGTTTCCTTGCCCCACTGAGCAACCTAATTGGGATTGAAGTATTCTTCTTCTTTTTTTTTTTCTTTCTTTTTTTCTTTTTTTTGGGGGGCTACCCCTTTCTTGCTTTGGGCTACCAAAATATAACAAGAGCCCCAGGGGGGCACGACGCTCACCTGAGGTCAATCAATTCACATCTGGCGCATGTTCTCTCTGGCACCCTCAGAAGATATGAAATCAGTTGAAATCATGCCAAAATCTATAATGTGATGTACTATTTAATCAATAACTTTTGATCCCCTGTACCTAACATTATGATTTACCATAATGTTTGGGTGAATCATAAAAAAAGACAGACACACATATAAGACAAAGCTTAACACATTTCACCAGCCACTGACCACTTCAGCATATTAACCCCACTCACATAGGGACCCTATGGGGCCATTCTGCGATATGACAACTTGCATTGTCATTAACCGTAAATCTCCGTGTGTACGGCGCACTCGTGTATAAGGCGCACCCCCTACTTTCTAAAAAAAAGAAATTTTGTTTTGGGACACTTACTTACAAAGATCTTCAATTATGAGAAAAATTTATAACAAATTGTTAATTATTAGATAATTGCATATATAATGAGTACTGCTGCTCATGAATGTATGAATATTCATTAGTAATTTGCTTAATTAAAATTTACATATTTTTTACACTTGGTGCCCTCCTCCAGGGCCCCCCTGGGGGCCACGCCCACCATTTTAGCAACTTTGGTTCCTCTACCCCTAAAGATGATTCCTGCCATGTTTGGTTGGAATCTAATCATTGATTCTGGAGAAGAAGATGAAAATGTATATTTCCTATGGTAGGACCCCCCAAAAAAAACTGTTACGCCCACAGGACCCTTATGGGGCCACCCACAAAAATCTTGTGAACAACTTTCATTCTTCATCAATAGAGGCATCTAAATATGAAATATCAGGTCTGTCATACTTCTGGATCTTGAGAAGAAGATATTTAAAATTAACATATTTTTTACACTTGGTGCCCTCCCCCAGGGCCCCCCTGAGGGCCACGCCCACCATTTTAGCAACTTCGATTCCTCTACCCCTAAGGATGATTCCTGCCATGTTTGGTTGGAATCTAATCATTGGTTCTGGAGAAGAAGATGAAAATGTATATTTCCTATGGTAGGGCCCCCCAAAAAAACTGTTACGCCCACAGGGCCCTTGTGGGGCCACCCACAAAAATCTTGTGAACAACTTTCATTCTTCATCAATAGAGGCATCTACATATGAAATATCAGGTCTGTCATACTTCTGGATCTTGAGAAGAAGATGTTTAAAATTTACATATTTTTTACACTTGGTGCCCTCCTCCAGGGCCCCCCTGGGGGCCACGCCCACCATTTTAGCAACTTTGGTTCCTCTACCCCTAAAGATGATTCCTGCCATGTTTGGTTGGAATCTAATCATTGATTCTGGAGAAGAAGATGAAAATGTATATTTCCTATGGTAGGGCCCCCAAAAAAACTGTTACGCCCACAGGGCCCTTATGGGACCACCCACAAAAATCTTGTGAACAACTTTCATTCTTCATCAATAGAGGCATCTAAATATGAAATATCAGGTCTGTCATACTTCTGGATGTTGAGAAGAAGATGTTTAAAATTTACATATTTTTTACATTTGGTGCCCTCCCCCAGGGCCCCCCTGGGGGCCACGCCCACCATTTTAGCAACTTTGGTTCCTCTACCCCTAAATATGATTCCTGCCAAGTTTGGTTGGAATCCGATCATTGGTTCTGGAGAAGAAGATGAAAATGTAAAAAGTTTACGGACGACGGACGACGCACGACGCACGACGCACGACGCACGACGCACGACGGACGACGGACGACGGACGACGGACGACGGACAAAAAGCGATCACAATAGCTCACTTGAGCCTTTGGCTCAGGTGAGCTAAAAAGTCTTGATTTTACTTGCCTGGCAGGGCCACTTAATTTCTAGAACTGACTAGTGCGGACTAGCGGTTCTACTATCAAGTACAATCTTAGTTTCCTTGCCACTTACTGCAAAGATAAATGCAATAGAATATCATGATGGTAGCAACAAATATATTTGCACCCACACTGAATAATGCAGGATTCTAGGAGACTCCACTAACTGTTCGAGCGCAAATTTCTGCCTCTACAATTTTGCAAAGAAAACAATTCCCATCCCTCGCCCGGCGCAGTGCTCCCAAAATTTGACTCCCTAATTCACTCGCGCAACAAGATGACAACTCTGATTTCATATCGCGCGGCGAAATCTAAACCCGCCCTTACATCGTTCCGTTCCGCAATCGTTGCAGTGTACCCACACTCCCTTCCCCTACACCGTACCAAAGAAAAACAAAACTCCCTATTTCTTTCATTGTTTTGCCGCCGTGTACCAACATATCTCCTTCCCTCACAAGTAGAAATTATTATTTATTTTGTATGTCCGCCTCCACTTGCCTCTCTCCCCTAGCTCTCGAGTGCAGCAACTTGACGGGCAAATATTGTGTTTAGAGAAGGGAAGATCAAAAAGGGAAGAATACCCGGCACTTGTTTTACAGCATCTCTCAGCCACGGATCATTGGAAATATTTGCGCTCCTCTGTATGAAACTTGATCGCAGAGGACCTGCATATCAAAACATGATCTTACGTTCCCTCACTATCACTATCTCTGCCTCTCCCTACCTCTGTTTCCCTCTCCCTACCTCTTTTTACCTCTCCCCTTATCTTTCTCTTTCTATATCTTTACTAACAGCTTTAAACAAATTATTTTTTTGTTTTGTTTTTTCTATATATCTGCATTTCTGTTTTCCTCTTTTCCTCTCCTTCTTTTATGTTTCTCTAGCTCCTTTCTTCAACTTTTGTCATTTTTCCAAGAGCATCATTTAAATCTACAGTTCTCCAGATTTCTATCGCTCTACATTTATATCTGTCTCCAGTTCTAAACCTCTCTCTCTCTCTCTGTTTCTATATTTCCTCTCACATTCTACTTGTTTGAACTTGTAGTTTTTATTTAAAGATGACTTTTTAATTCTATAGTTCTGCATCCCCATCTCCCCCTCTCTCACTATCCATTTCTCTTTTTCTTTCTCTCTCGCTCTTTTTGTTGCATCACATTATTTGTTCTTGAGAGGATCTTTTACCCCCTATCTCTGTCCCCAGCCGACGACGACAGGTTGCTTCAAATTCATTTGGAAATTGTTTAAAAAACTTTCTCCCGGCGGTGTTCAATTGCACGCATCTGCTCCGAAGCGGGCCAGATCGTCATGTTTAACTGACGATCAGTTTCAGTCCAAGGTACAAGCATTCTTATTTTATTTTTGTGAAGCATTTTCGTCTCTTTTTTCCTTTTTCGCTTTTTCGTGGGAGATACATTCGTGGGGTCCGTCTGGGGGGAGGTATAGAGCCAAGGACGAGGAAGAAAACATTTTATTTTAGATCCTTTCTTTATTAACCCATTGCCGGAGGGAACCTGGTGGGCTCTGTATAAACTCCATGGGGATTGCAACATCTAGTAGGGAACAGGTTAACCCATTGCCTACAGGAACCTGGTGGGCCCTGTATTAACTCTATGGGGATTGCAACATCTAGTAGGGAATAGGTTAACCCATTGCCTATGGGAACCTGGTGGGCTCTGTATAAACTCCATGGGGATTGCAACATCTAGTAGGGAACAGATTAAACGTTCTATCTACCTTTCTCTACACAAAATAACATTAACAGGATTAACTTATTGGGGGTGTGCATATACTGCAAAAGGTATCTCAAGTTGAGAGCAATGAAGAAAGTGTTTCAAGTCAATTTTAATCAAAACCTGTTCCATTCGTTAATTTCTTTAAACTCCTCAATTTATTGACAGGTAAATATTAAAACCTTGTACAGTTATGTCAGCTCTCAAGGAAATTATTGTAGATTGAATTTCCTTCATTTTATTTTCCAAGCAGTATATAGGCAGATACTTACATGGTATAAGTCAAATATATCACAGACAATCATTAATTGTGAAAAGGAAACAAAATCAAAGATTTTCCAGGAAATTAAAAAGAAACAAGACTCATATCCTTATTATTCCATTCATTTTTAACCTTTGTACAAGGCCATTTGGAGGGATTCATACCACAGATAGCCTGCAACTATCTCAAATACCAGACAATTCATCTCCTCAAAAGAATTTGAAGATTGTCATGCGTCTGAAAAAAAGTAATAAAATAGAATGGCAAAGAGATTTGTTTTGCAAAGAAATAACCAAAATTAAAATTAAACAATTGGGTTGAACCTCACATGTAATAAAGCAACCCTTTCATATAAACTCATATTTCCAAGAGTGTAACCAACCCTTTTCTATCATCAGGCCATTAGATTAGACATAATGCATTTATTTAAATTTCAAATGAACAATTTTTCAATTTGTCCTCCTATGATGTTAGCAAGTACCTTCATAAAGTAATGAAGATTGCGTAACATTCTCTACAAAGCCAAAATATTTGTGTGACCAGTCAATTGTTGGAGAGGCATTTTGCCCTTGCATTTCAGTGGCTTCTCTTGAACAGGTTTGTCAAAAATAGAAACAAGTTCATTAATATGGTTTGCAATTCTATACTTAGTAACCACTAGTCTTTCAAATCAATTTCCCTTGGCTTAGCCTTCTAATGCACACAAAAACAAATTTAATTCTGCAATCCATGACAAAAATGTTTGTGACATAATCTGTCCTAATCTTTTTGATTGGATTATTTTATTTCTTGAAATAGGATGTCCATCAGTAAAAATAGAAAACTCACATTATTGAATCTTAATTTTGGTTGAATAATTTCCTAACCCGAGACCCAAAATAGTTTATGAATAGTTTTCTTTTGGTTTTGTTTACTTTTAAAAGTATTAATTTGAAAACCAGCCATAGGATCTACATACATGTATACAAAACATGTGTTCTACAGAGATAATACCATCTCTGAACATTTTAGCAAAAATTACAAAACCATTGACTGAAACTAGCTGTATCCATTCAGAATATAATAATTTGATAGACAATTTTATTTATTGGCATGACCTATGAAACGTGTCTGTGACAAAACCTGTTGAATTGAATCAGGTTCGACCAATTCACAAAAAGGGACGTGCAACCCCTCCCAGCATCCTTCCAATCCATGCTTGTTTGTATCCTCGGCTGATATCACCCCCTTTCATACCCCGAGACATTTGAAAGTTAAACAGTTTTAGAAGCTGCATTAAATTGTTGATTAACTGTATCCCTAGTAGCTGCTATGAACTCCTTTCTCACCATGAAAGGCTTGAAACGTAGACTGATTTAGAAGCCACACTAACCTAATGATATTTAAACAATCATACAAAGGCACTTAGGGCAAATTTATCCCAGAGATAAATGTCAAAAAGAGGCCATTAAAACCATAAACAGCTCCTGTACTTCATCACAGAATATAATGTAATTTAACAATCTGCAGAGTGCTAATTCAACCCTACTAGATTTTGCCATACTGAGAGTTCATACACAGTACACTCGGTTCCCGTACACAATGGAGTCATGAAGGCAGACTAGAAAAGCAGCCCCAATAATGTTGCTTTAAATTGTTGCCCCTGCAGTCTACCTCTTGATATGAAACGGGCTAAATGATTCCACCTACCAACAACCCAAAGAGTGGGGCGGCTAATGAATCCATAGGTCGTTAATAACAATGACCTTTGTCCAAATGGATGGGACGTGATGACCGTGATGACCGCGATGGGGGCCAAGCTAGAAGGCTTTTGCCATGGTCACTCTGTTGTTGACATTGTACGCTGTATACGTGTTGTGTTGGCCTTAACCTTCCGAGTGCAATAGGTGTGTATGTGTGTGTATAACTCAATGGGTTTTTCATAGCAGAGTACTTGGAAGACCTGTCTTAGAGGTATCACAGTATACCACTACCTCAACCTTCTTGCATTGTACCCTGTTTTAACCCGTCCAGGGCCCCGTTGCAGAAAGAGATACAATCCATTGTAAGTTACAATTCATTGTAAGTCAGATCATGAGTTCTAAATGCACAAATCTGATTGGTTAAAATGCACAAAGTTTCTGATTTACAATCAACTGTACCTTACAATCGATTGTATCTCTTTCTGCAATGGGGCCCCGTCCCAAAAATACCCTGTGAATGCATCCTATACAAATGGGATATTGCCAAACCTGTAGACATAGTTGCTGCAACTTTGCACTACCACCAGTCATATTTTGTTTCTTTTGTCCTTTTTTTCATTAGAAAGAGCTGCCAGAAAATGACTAGGAAACACAGCTAGACTGCATGATACTTGTATGTAATAGACCAAACACATTTAACCAGATAGTCACCAAGAGATCATTATAACCCTGTTACTACTATGACAATACCATGTAATAACTATGTAATCATCTTGTGGGCCCCGTTGCAGTAAGTTCCTATCAATTGCAAGTCAGAAAATATATATGCATTTGAACCAATCAGATTTGCACATTTATTCACATGAACTGAATTGCAACTTTACCATTGATTGGATCTCTTTGTGCAACTGGGCCCTGATGTTCCATGCTTTGGTAGGGAAAGGGTTTAGTGCTGTACATCAGGAAGGATGTGGCCCCATCTATTAACTGGTAGCCTTCCAGAGATCAGACCCTTCCTGGTTCCCCGAGTCCAGAAATACAAAACCCTGTCATTTCCTCCATTTTGATTTCATTTGTGCTTTACTTTGCTGTCTCTTTTAATACATACATTACATATTCTTTAGTTTGCTTCTTGTATAATTTGCTTTAATTTCCTTTCAAACATAGTCTCGTCTTTCTTACTTATACTTTTTGTTGCTCTCCCTATTCTTTGTTTGTTTGAACTTGCTTCATTTTCATTGAATTCCCTTACCTTTCTTCCATTTTTCTCAGGCTGTTTTATCATTTTCTTTCATCATTATTCCTCTGTCATTGTCAATAGTCTTTTTTTCAAATTTAAAATAAATTTTTCGCTAGCTTTTTTATATTTCTTCATTTCATTTACTCAGGAAGTGACTTAGACCAATCTCAAACTCAGACTAGGGGGCTAGATGAATATTGTGTGATATACACAAATACAAAATAAAAATGTGCCAAAGGTGTGGGTTAACTTCTGGTTGTGTATACATGTCTAGTTTCAGCATTTTCGTCATCCATATTGAAAGTCTAACAACAGTATGATAGATACAGGAAGTCCTGGTTTTGGAAGGGATTCAACTTGACACCACTATCTGCTTTCTTCAGCCGGAAAAGAGGAGCATGCTACCAAAAGAATTAATGGTGCTCCGGTGACGACTTGTTATCGAATGGTTGCCCCTTACAGTTAGATTTTTAGGATTTATGGGGGAAATTTTGAAACTCGGGGGGGGGGGGGGGGGACAAAATCACCTGTCACACCTGTGTATTCCCGAGGTTGGTACGGAGGAAAGCTTGGGCTTGGCACGACCTACAGAAAATACATTCTCTACTAAGACCAAATTATTACCAATTCATGAAGGTTTGCAGGACAATGGATACAATACTCATAACAAATGCAAATTACATGACGCAGCTTGTATGACATACAGGACATCCCCTTTTTTCATACCCACCAAGCCTAGCAACAATCATTTCAGGAGGTTATGTGAGATAGCTTGGGCTTTGCAAAGATCAAATTTTATCCAACAAATCAAGAAAATTTGGAGGACAATGGACATGATACTCATAACAAACTCAGATTGCATGACTTTGCGTCCAACAATCTACCTGATATTTGTATTGTAAGGAAATCCCCTTATTTCACACCCACCAGGTTTTGCAACCATCATTTCAGGGGGGCATCGGAGTCTGGAGATAGCTTGGGCTTGGTCTTGGTCTTGGCACAGTTTATGGGAAAGTTATGATATCAAGAAAGTTTGGAGGACAATGGATATGATATTCAAAACATATATGTAAACTTCATGACGCAGGTATGCGTGACTTTGCGTCCAACAAATTACGTGCTACATGTTTTGTAATTATTTACAAGGACATCCCCTTTTTTCACACCCGTTAGGTTTTGCAACCATCATTTCAGGAGGGCACTGAAGAAGATATTCAGGAAGGGAACGTGGCAACTTCCTGACCACCGTTTGGGGCCGAGTTTCCTTTTGCAAACATACGAACGAGGCCATTTTTTTTAGTCAGGTCGGTTTGAATATGTACAGAGATAGCATTCTGATACCGGGGAAATACGGGGGGAAAAAGAACCGGATGATGGGGTTGTTATCTAAAGGAAAAGCACAATGCGCTATAAAACCCCAGCTTATAAACAGGAAACTCGTGGCCGGGCTTTAACCTGCTGGAGTTACAGGCCCAGTCACATATTGCCGAATAGCATAAACGGATGCCCGACGAAAAGAAGATTGGCAAAATCAAATTATCCGGTGGTGAAAGTCGTCTCAATTGCTTCATGCACAAAACATTCCGCCGGATAGAACATCATACATCGCCTGACAGGGAACGGACAAGAAATGCATACAAAGAAAGATGAACAGATTGAAAATGTTACTCTCCATCGGGCATCCGTTTACACTATCCAGTGATATGTGAAAGGGCCTTACTGTAGAGATATAACTCAGACTCGTGACTATGGAGGATTTTAATACACGTTGTATGTTTTCTATACCAACATTAAAGCTTCTTGAACAGGTTAATGTAGGATTGTGTGTACAAGGTTGACGATTGAATCTCTTAAGTTACGTTACTAGGTTTCAAAAGGGACAAGATGTTATAAGATTACAAAACAGATCTGCTATATAGTTACATACGGAAGCTATCATATCACATATTATGGAAGCAGTCTATAGTTTGCAAAATAGGTTGAATTATAATATTCACACATTTAATATTGGTCATGTTGCAGATTATCTTTGCCCTAACCCCACATGTTTAGCATTTTGTTGGTGTTTCTTTGATCGTCCACCTGTTGAGTCCAAGGATTTAACTTTTTCAATACAAATTTGGGAATATTTTCTAGGGCTATCTGCCTGTCAGCATAAAAATGACACTCTGGAATTTATTATTTTTTCACTCAATTCCATGCAAATTTTACAGGGGCTATCTTCACGATTGTGAGGGTTCATGGTTTTTTTTACTGAATTTGAAATAAAATGGATCAATCAATCAATCAATTTTTCAATGGTACAAAGGAAATTTGACACCAAAGTTACGTAACTGCACAATATTCTCCCATGTTAGTGAGATGGTTTAATTCCTGTGCTGATTCACTGTGTACAAGGTACTTTACATGAACACCCAGTTGAACTTTGTTGTAATTAATTAGTATAAAAACAACACTTAGTTAAACCTTAACCTTTACCTTTAACTGATAAAGCAATCAATAATTTACCCCACTGCACAGTGCGCACACTGATTTATCTTACTTTGTATTTACTTGCTACTTATAAAATATGCCTACTTTATTCTGTTTTGAATAACACATGGAGTAGGGGACTGTTATTCTCTGGAGTAACAAACAACAACCAACAATATCCTATTGACAGTGCCTATCTGTTTCTCTGAAATAAACTTTTAAAGGGGTCTAAAAGTATGACAGACAGCGATTGGTGGTTAGTTTGAGGAAAAGAAATATCTACATACATTTCCATACTTAATTGTTTTAAATTAATTACTCTTTTATTAAGGCCATATTACAGAAGTAGTTGATACTGGTCAATTAACTTTCATTTCTCAGTCATGTGACTTATGAAAAGTTATGGTCAGTACTATTTAAAGTAAGTTTGTTATCATTCACTAAAACATAAACTGGATGCGTGGATATCAGTTCAAATGTCTCTGCTTGCAAAATAGTCTGTACAAAAATCATAGCAAAATAAATAGTTTGGGCTAAGAGAGAAAATTAAAATAAAAAGCACAGGTGGTTCGGAGTAAGCAATTCATATCCTGATTTACTATCAGCAAAAGTTTGTATTTTTAATAATGAACAGGTCATAGGACACACAAACGGTATGTACAATTGCAGATATTTCACCTCTAAAATAACAAGTTTTGGAATTATTCCAAAGCCAATAATGCTACCAAGTAGCTATTAGAGGATTCAATCATTTCAATCATATTGCCAATATCATTGTAAGATTCTTCTGAATGATGTGTGAAGGCTTCATACAAAAAGAATGCTGTTTACATAGTTTTAAAAAGTGAACAATTATGTCACATTTTGTCAGCTACTGCCCCCATAGATCTTGACTACAAGCGTAAATTCATACATTTATCCCCTTTATAAAGGAGATAAACGTATCCCCTTTATAAAGGAGACATTTGAAGAATCAAAACCCATTTAATTACCATAAGCCAAACAACTAGGTACAAGAGAAGTCCAAAAGCTCCATGGTATATAATGTAGGTTGTATTTGACAAAGTTAATGAATCACTTCAATATCTTTTCAAAATAATCCTTAATTAAAAGATTATTATCTCTGAAATGACAATATCAATACCATCCCCCTTTTAACTGTGCTTGCCTTGCACAGATTCATAAAAACCCACCCCCTTACGTGGACAGACCGACATAGTTTTAGTTTACAACAGTCTAGTTACTGAATAACTAGATTTGTAGGGGCTAAAGTAAACATTGATGCATTTTAAGCAAAGAAGGGGTTGGTTCTTATCGGAGATCAATCGGAATGGGGTTGGGGGTTAGTAGAGCGATAAAGGTTTAACCCTGTTAATATATTTGGAACTAATAATGTGTATTATTTCACTGGTAATTTGACAGTTTAGCACTAAAAGGTACATTATAAAAGAAGTCTTAACGTATATCTCCCTCGTACCATGGACCTGCTAACAAAAACCAAAGGCTGTTTGCATTTGTATCGCCTAAACGATATATTGTTAAGTTATTCTGTATCTACAGCTGTAGCTAAAAGCTTGCCTAATTTGAAATCGGTGAGGGGTGTGTACAAGCATGCAATTTGTGATCATGAAAACTGTGTAATACATGTTCAAGTCAAAGATGAAAACAGTAAGCCTACATATTTGAATAAATCTTATTTTCATACTTCATTAAATTAATCAAATGAACAAATATAAATGAAAAAATATGACACCTATTCTTATTATGTCATAAAAATCTCAATTAAAGTATTAGGAATTGAAAATACCATCATCATATCAATATCAAATGGTCATAATGATCATACCAAATATAGTAGCTAAGTGCATAATGATAATGACCAATCATTTTAGTGCACTGCTCAAACTATCTATACTATATTAACAAGTAGGAATTCCATTGTACTAAAACCACACAATGGCCTACCTACATGTACCTACAATCATACAATGGCAGCCCCCTCTCTTTTATCACAAAGCAAACATATTTTTTCTTCACAATATGAACAAATAAAATGTCCATGGTCAACTCTGTGCAATGCATGGCAAAGCAAGTTTGACTGAGAAGGGAGTGCTAATATCCACACGAATATTGAATATGGTTGTATAGATATGGACCCCACCTACTTCGTACTTCATACTTGGTTAGGTTCCACTTTCAGTCAACAGAGTAGTCTTCGTATATTTTGCATCCATATTTTACTTTTAAAAGTGAAACAACACTTTGGGATAATCTCTTCAAAATAACATCATTTGTGTATGTAAAGACGCAATCAATAACTCGATATTGAGGCTAAAATCTTGACTCAAATCATTCAGATAAGTAGGTGCTTCCCCCCCCCCCCCCCCCCTCCCCCAACAGAAATACCCTCCCTATATTCACAATTCCAATGTTTCTATCAGTAACATACAAACTCATACATGTATGTATACACATTTATAACGTTAACATAACTTCTTACTAGACACACTATACATGGTCCCAGTTCCCTTTAATACTGGAAATATTTTTTTCTTAATATCATTATCATGATGAATTATCCAAATTGAGTTCCTTGTTCAACATACTTAAATCTTTGTATCAATTATTTTTTACGAGCGTCAATTATTTTTTTTCGCGAGCGTCGAAAGACGGAACGTGCGCTATATAAGTATCCACTATTATTATTATTATTATTACTACATATGATGACATTTTGAAAACAAATGAATCAATCAATCAAATCAAATCAAACATGAATTTTCAACCAAAGGTTCCAAATTGTATTTCTTGTCTAAACTTTAACAAAAAACAAAAAAATTATGCTTCAAATTTGTTCAAAGAGTAAAACGTTTCTTTGATATCTTTACAATCATACAATATTTCTTTGCAATGATAAAATATTTCTCTGCTTCAAATAGAGTAAGAGATTGCGTGCGAGCATCAAACAAAACAGACACAAAACACATGTACTCCTCTCTTTTGCAAACACGCCGCTAAATTGGAGATGTATGAAGGGCGTAACTGCCCCCACCCCTTTGGCTTGGGAACTTTGGATACATTAGCGTTACGGGTAAGCGGGCACGGTTTGTTCCTCTCCGTTCGGCCGTGCCCTCCCTCCGAGCAAGACCCCTGTTTTACGTCACAGTGTCAAAAGCGGCAGATTAAACGTGCACACACAAAAAATGAGCGGGTTTAATATTTATACTACAACAACACCATATTTCTAAGCTATTCCCCTCACCTAAAACATTGTAATAAATAAAGCTCTGTACGGATTACAAGAACAAGAAAAAGATTCCAATGCATGCAACAATAAAAGCTTAATTTGTGAATATGGGACAGAGGGTAATTTCCTACAGGGGGTAAGTGCCCCCTCTATGGGATTCTAACTTTAATACCCCTCCCCCCTCCAGCACGAGATATAAAGAAATCATTAAAGAAATACACTAACACCATAGTAACGTTTGGCTCAAACTGCCACCCACCCCTTCTTTGAGCCTTGAGGAGCAGTGCTGCCCCCCTCCTGCCCCCTTGTATGCAATATTTCTGGTCCAACTCTGGAAACGCCCCTCAGACAACAGCAAAACTTTGTTGTGGACACGGTAAAAAGGCACGATGGGGGAGGACAACAAAAAGGAAAGTTGGTTTAGCCATGACCCTGCGCCATGCCATTCATGCTGCTTTGTCATAGACAAAATGATTTTTTCCAATTTTTGACCGGTTAAATGACGACCTTGGTTGAGCTGGGTGGGTTGACAGGAACAATATCATTGATTTAAAATAATTTGTATGCTTTCTGATTCTTTTCAACAATGAAGGAACTACGTTTGTGTTTAATGCAGGGTGGGGGCACATTGACAATGCGGATTATATCAGCGACTTGTATGCTTTTTGATTTTCTTTTCATCAATGAAGGAACTATTATAATTCAATGCAAAGTAGGAGGCACCACTTCTAGTTACAGGTATACAGATTAAAATCCAATATCTGCTGCATTGCAATACTATTCATTATTTTTCAGTAAATCTGGTAAATATTGCTCATTTAATGGCTGAAATGTTATTTGCGCTTTCAGTTTCAGTCTGTTTTCAGTCTGTTTACATTGTAACTCTGCTTATTAATTAAACTCTCTGATACCCATATTATATTTTACAAACATTTAAGGATTAACAACTCAATCACTTTTGACTTGGATGTTTAAATATTGATCTGTTTGACTGCTTTCCCCTTCATGCAGAAAAAAGTCTGATAGTTACAAAGGGAGTCGAGGTGGGGTAACGGTATTTCAAATTGGACACATTAAACAATTAACAACTCAATCACAGTCACTTTTGACTTGGTATTTAAATTTTCAATTAGATCTATTTAAATTCTGTCTCTTTTTGTCTCTAGTATCATCCCTTCACACAGAAAATGTCTGAAACTTACAACGGGCGAGTCGTGGTGGGGTAAGCTAAATGTTTATTCATCAAATGGAATTGAAATAATTTTGTATTGGACACATTATCAAACAATTAACAACTCGATCACAGTCACGTTTGACTTAGTATTTAAAATGTTTTCAAAGGTTTAATTTACTGTCTCATCTCTTCTCTTGTTAGGAAAGGAGAATCACAGTGAGGTTATGTTAGGTTTACCCTTCTTATGAACTAAACTCTGAGTCTCTAACATTTATTTCCAGTATTACTGCACACATTCATTGATTAACAACTCATTTACCTTTTGCTTAGAACTATTTAGTATAGTATTTAACTAAGTATTTGTAAAAGTCGAAAGGGTTCATTGCTTTCCCTTTTCCTCTCTTTAATAATCACCCCCTTCACACGGAAAAAGTCAGGTAATTACAAAGGGAGAGTCCAGGTGGGGTAAGGTATGTTTACTCAGCGAATGAACTGAACTCATTTCAATCTGGATACATTAATCAATTAATAACTCAATCACGCGGGACTTATTATTTAACCAGTTTTAATTGTTTTCTTGTTAATAAGCGTCCCCTTCACACGGAGGGGGTGGGTCGGGTAGTTACAAAGGGCGAGTCGCGGTGGGGTTATGTTATGTTTATTCTGCGAATGACAACACATACATGATGAGAACACCTGTATCCATGGATCGACACCAAGAGTCTTATGTGACAAATAATATTGATTTTATCGCCGGGTTCCCATTACAAGAACAAGTGCAAGTTTGCAAACCTGGCAACAATCACTAAGCAATACTTCATCAATGTTCTTTTATTAGTCAATCAACCGGGTAAACTAACCTTCTTGTTTGGCTTCACTATTAATAGAGATACAATTACTCCCATGGATGAGGGGGGTAACAAATCTCAATGGAATAATTGGGATATTAATTGGTGAAGTGGGTAATTCCAGGAGGGGAGTCACCCCCTTCCATCTATCCACTGCTTCCTGCCCCAAACCTCCTCTAACCCCCCCCCCCCCCCCACCCACCCCAAGTAAACCAGCTTTCATGTTTGGTTTCACAGATAATAAAGAGACAGTTATTCGCGTAATGGGGACAGCAAATCGCAATGGAATGATTGGGATATTTATTGGTGGTAGGTGAAGGGGGTGACCCCCTCTCACCCATCCACTGAGTCCCACCCCCCCCCCCCCCCCCCCCAATTGAACCAGCTTTCTTGTTTGACTTTTAAATCTCAAAATGAAGGTACAATTACTCCCCTTGATGCATGGGGGCAGCATTGTAAATGGGATAGTAAGGACATGTTATTGGTAATTGGTGAAGGGGGTAAATTGCAGGAGGGAAGTCACCCTTCCCACTCAACCATCCACCTCTCCTTCCCCCTCCCGCCCCCAACCCCCACCCACCCCCCCTATCAAAAAATAGCGGCCTTGCCTTTTTCTATCTACACCATTTATTTATCAATTTTTTTATTTACTTTTTATTTACTGATTCCATGGAACTGTACATTACAGCTACACTTGTTCTATATAGAGTACCAAAGAGTAATTTATTATTAAAAGAATCAATCTCGAAACAGGATACTGAATATTATCATGAGTCTTATTACAAAGTCATCCATTGCCATGCATACATTTCAAGTCCACTGCAGATCTTATGAATACCCTTACCACTTACTGGCTAGCCCAAACCCTCTCCCTAAGAAGTTATTTAAGGTAGTTGTATAGTGTGTTTACATTTGTGTGAAAATATTTGTACATGTAGATAGTTCTGTAATAAAATAATTGGCTTGCCTCTGTCAAGCTGGAGAAAGTAGGATCCCCTCTTTGCACCAGATGGATGTGCACCAGACTAGTTTCTGCAAAGTGATGTAGTGTCCAGCTGTGTGTTTTATGTTTCTTTTGTATGAATGTGGTCATCTTCATACAATTTCTAAACAACTCCTTGTTTTATTAGAAAATAGCTAGATCTATAATAATTGGCCTGCCTCAATAGTGGCCCTCCCCCTAAGTCCACCCAAGCAAGCCTCCCCGTTTCTGGGGCACACCAACCATCTGTAACGGCACCCCAGGCTGCCCATAATTTGAGCTGTTTTTCGACTTGACCCTTTTCCCTCGCCGGCGACCTCGGCTCGACTTCACCCCTGCCATACCAGGGGGCCCAGACTGCAGTCAAGGCCACGCCTTAAATAACTAAATAAAAGAAGTAAAGTCATAAGGAGAAAAAAGGAGAAAGAAAATCCCTCTTGGTAGGGAAAGAAGACCCAGGGCTTTGGGAAAAAGAAACTCAACTCGTCTCATAATACAATCTTGTAGAGCTTAAAGGTGTATTATTCGGATCCAGGTTTTTGTTAATGTTGCAAAGATTGGTTGGAAATATAGAGTCAATTAAAAATAGGCACACGTACATCTTGTGTATCAATATTTTGGAAAGGGGGGAAGTTTTGGATATTAAACAATTAAATTCCACAAATTTAAAAGGAGAATACAGAAATAAATTCCAGAATAAGCTGCTTGAACTTGAGAAATAATGTAGGAAGGAGGAGGTTGGAAAAATCAACTACAAAAATAAAAACCAGCAGGTTGATAGATAAACTGAGAGATAAATAAACTGCAAAATATGCTAAATTGAAAGGGGGCAAACTTTGGGAAAATAAATCAAGTTGAAAGAGAGAATAGACAGTAGTAAGTCAAGGGTACAATACGCTGTCTGGGGGTTATAGAAGGGGAACATGGATTGCAAAATGAGCCCCCTGGTGTACCCCAGCATGGTACCCCTCCAAAGCTCCCATGTACAGAAGAGGGGTCTCTCCACCCCCTCAACCAAACAAAGATAAGATCTGGGTGAAGAATTCAGGGATACCAAATAGATGAATTGTCTACATGTTTATGGAAGTTGTGAAATGAAAACTTGGTCAGATATTTTAACAGTCAACAAACAAATTTATATTATGTATGTCATTCAAACCTGCACTACTGACCACCTGTCTAGAAATAACAGCATTCTTGAATTATACATGTAAATGATTATCTCTGTAAACGCTACCTGCTCTTAGAGACCACTTTGCCTGTCTCCACTGGTCTTTATGGGCAGATTTGATTATGAAAGTTAATATAAGTAGGATTTCTAATTAAAACTTACTGCTATTATTCTAAAAAGATCACAATAGTGGCCACTATAGACAGGTGTCTCCTAGAGAGTTTCCACAATATTGTTCTTCTCTGCAGGGAACACTGGGTGGCCACTATAGTCAGGTTCCCTGCTACAGACAGGTGACCGCTAAGACAAGTTGACGATATTAGTATATGCTAGCTAGACACATGCTGGAGCTTGGAACAGAGTTGAGGTCAATAAATCAACCAAATAAAATAAAACAACAGGTTGAGCGAGAGACCGAGATCAGAGGAAAATATGCTGGGAAACATGTTGGAAGGGGGAAGGTTGGGAATTCAGCCCCCTGCTGTAGCCCAGCAGGTCCCCTCCAGGAGAGGGGTCAGCCCACCCCCTCAATCACACAAAGAGAAGGTCAGGGTAAAGAATTCCCCCATTCATGGCACCACAGTGTCCATTACCTACCCCCCTGCTGGGAGCTAGGGGCGCCAAGGGGAGCAAAGGGGAGCTTGCCCAACAGTGCAATAGAGATCGACAGGCACGAACAGAGACTCCCACAATTGAGGAATAATGTGAGGGGTCATATGTTAACAGATATTTTTCTTCTTGCAGGGTGGGAGGGCTAGACTTGACTTCACGTCACACTACAATTGGCATCTGCGTATAACAACTGTGGCAATCAAATGTAAGTCAGACAGCCTCATGCCTGAGAAACTTTCCCAAAGGAATTATCCTCCACTATAAATAACTTACAGGCATGAAACAATCAAAACTAATCTGATACTTTTTATTAGTTCATGTATAATTAGGATTTTTAATTACAACATACTGCTATTATTCTAAAAGATCACAATAGACAAATGTAGATTTACTTTTTATAGAGAAAAATATGATTTGAAAAGACCATTATAACAGTCCGCAAATATCTCAATACCTTACCACAATTGATACAAACAGATGTATTTTTAGACAGACCTTACAAGCAACGCATTCAGATCCATGATGAATTCCTTTCTATTAATTCACCCATGGTCAAATTCAATGGCACATATAAAGTGGGGGAATTCGACCCCAGCAGGGTACACGGACCAATCAAAACTAAAGCCCTTTCAGTATCAAGGTCTGTTATTCCCCATTTACTTTCTACATAAATGTACCTGCCCACGGCACTTTATTGGGTTAAACAATGGAATTTCCCCCATAGACTTCCATAGACTGCTCTCACACATGGGATCTAATGGAAGGTCAGATAGGGACACAATATTAGTACTGCACAGTAATGGGACAAGGTTATAAACATATAAATAGAACCATTGGCTAGCTTGCCCCAGACATCATTGTGCAGCTTTGAAAAGACCTTGGTCCTCTTTTGAAAGCCCATTCTTTGGACTGTCTAGGACTGTCTAGTACTGTCAGTGGTAGGGCTAAGGGTGGGGACAAAAGAGGGACAACTGACAACTGTGCCTCCCCCTCCCCCCCCCCCCCCCCCCCACCACACACCCACACACCCACACACACACACACACACAAGCACACAAACACAAACATACTAGCCCTAACCCTATTACCTAACCAACAAAAGCATATATATGCAAACAAATTCAAACTTACAGACACACTTTTAAGTAAAATATGACATATTGTGAAATCAAATAACAATCTGGGTTGGGGAACTCAGGACTATCACCCTCTCAAATCAAACAAACACAATGAGAAAGGCATGATGACCATTTTGCTTTCCACGTAAAAATCTTCAGTGAAATGCAATTTTATAATACAGTAATTTAGACTTGAAAGGTTAACTTACTGTGTACTGTATCCTTACATTAGGTGTTTTCTGTATTTACTGGGTATTACAATGATATTTGACCTAAATCTCACAAAATATGGATCTGCCATTCATAAAAGGCAAAGTAGATCAAGGTCATTATAATACAGGACCCAGTTACTGGTCACAATACCAATTATTGCTTGCATTTTTTCCACAATTTGTTTCCATCTTTTTCTCACACTAATATCATTTGAATCCTTAATTACTGTACAATTCATGATGTAATAAAACAATTTAGTATTTTCAGTTTGTAAAATTTACACAAATGTCCTGGACTGAACAAGCACTCGAGCAGCATGATTTTTATCAGATGAAGAAAGAGGGGGTAGAAACTTTGAAAAGAGAATATAGAGATGAATAATGATGATGATCATGACGGTGGTGATGGTGGCGATAATGATCATTAGAAGGATAATGAGAGGGGGGTGAGGAAGAGGAGAAAAGGAGGATGGGGATTTGGATGATGAAGATGATGATGAGATGATGAGATGACAATGATCATGATGGTGGTGGTGGTGATGATGATAATAAGGATAAGGAGAGGGGTGAGGAGGAGGAGGAGAAAAGAAGGAGGGGGATTTGGATGATGATGATGATGATGATGATGATGATGATGATGATGATGATGATGATGATGATGTGATGATGATGATGATGATGATGATGATGTTTATGATGATGATGGAGTGGTCCCAAAAATTATGGACATGACAGAGACTGCATATAAGAAGTATGTATACCAAAATAAAAGTCTTCAGATGGGTGAATTTCGAAATAGTTTCACGGCAAAGTCTGGAATGTCTACCCCCTATTTGAGTTGAAATGGACACAATCACTGTCGCTGATCTTTGTAGCTGTCATTCGTGTCAAACTCAAGACATGACAAGATTCAACCAGCAAGAAAATTCAATCTCCCATCTTCAATTACCTGCCAATGCAGTGCAGTGCCAGTGCAGTGGTTCTGCTTTGGTGACTTTTGGAGGATGTTGGACAGGGACAAAACGCCTGCAATTCTTGTGGGCATTTTGTTTCCCAGCCTGAGAGCGAAAGGGAACTGTAATTCGATGAGTTCTTGACGCATGAAGAAAGCAACATGACCCACTTTAGGGAATAGCGATCCCCACCTTAAAACTGCACAAGAGATCACAGGTAGTATGATGTCGATTTAGGGTGTCTCACTCATTCAATCACCAACACATCGCGCAAATTCTCACTCAAAAACAATCACAAAATCCTTGATTTCTGATAAAATAATGATTGACCGCATGTAACAACGAAAGATTCTCGTAGCACTCACCCTTATTTTGGTCATCTTTCGGTATCTGTTTTTCCGATGACTCCGGTTGCGCCATTTTCCGACCAAAACTGGGGCCGAAAATCTGCTGAGTAGGGGCAGATTGCGTCGCCTGTCAGCTGTCTGTAGCTGTCCTTGGTTTATGAGCCCTTTACTAGCGGTGCACGGCCGGGTGGTTATCGGGGGAGCGATCAGCTGTGTGTGTGCTCGAAGGTGAAAGATGCGAGCAAGTCAATGGGCCCAGCTGGCTAATCGCACTGCACTGCACTTACGTTTACGTGGGTAGTTCCGGGTGTGCTAAATCTCAACTTACTTCCGCTAGCGCTACAGCCAATTGATCATACACGTGCTAAATTTCGCAACGCTACAGAAACAATTCCGTCCCCTTTTTCTTTTTCGGGGGGAGGGGGGAAGGGGGGGGAGGGGGCAGAAAGATTAGAAAGGGTTTATGGCAGGGTTATAATTTAGCACAGATCCACTGGCCCAGAGCCACTTAAAATTAGGCCCAACAAATGTTATATATTTAAAAGTCTACTTCACTACTTCCGCAAAATTAATGGGGAACCACATAGGCCTACCACAAAATTGTGTATGCATATTTATTACTGTTTGGGCTATCAAATTAAGATTTTGAGCCACTCAAATTCGAGAAACGTTGTTTTTACTTGCCCGACTGTGCCACAAAGAAAATGCATATTTACATTCAATCTTCTTCACCAGTTGTAGGCTACTTGTAGTAGTCATACTAACTTATTATTTTACCTTTTTGTTTTGTTTTAGTATAATACAAGTCATGTAGCTGATGAATAACTGATTCAATTAAAACATAAATCATTATTATTATGGAAGTATGTAATATTCTATAACTATATTCGCATCCTTTTCTTATTACGTATAACATTTTGTTGACATGTACTTTTGTGCAGTTGCAGAACTAAATGGGCGTGACCCTTCGAGCACGTGAAGGCTATGCGTGAAGGGATGCGCTGATCAGCCAATCAAAATTTCGCACTGTGTACACGCCCCTTTTAATTGTTCAGCGGCGGCGGTGTGAGCTGTTCATTCGATTGGGGAGAGAACAATTACATGTGAGTTTTATAAATTACTTCAACAAAACAAGACACATAGCACAAATGAATTAAAGCGCAAAATCCAAAAATAAACAAAATTATGAACTGATACTCAGAAACGGATGGTGCAAATATATATTACAATGTATAACCGAAAATACAGTAAGTAGGAAATTCACTAAATAAATAAAGGGAGGGGGCACGAGGTAATTGCAAATCTGCGGGGGGGGGGGGGGGGGGGGGTGTAGAGAAAAGGGAAGAGAAGGAGCCAAGGAGGGGGAGGGGGAAGACCAAGATGATAAGCAGGTCTCGAGAAAGACGATAAATAAAACTTAATATTTTTAGCCTTCTTAAAACCTTTCTTTCATTCAAATATGATTTTTGTTTAAGTTCCGTCAAATGTTGGATATAAAATTAATCTCTTTTATAATTGCCCTATCTCGCACGCACAACATTCATTACATTGGTCGGCCGGTAGTGCAACGTTTTAACCATTTCCACTCTTAACAAAATGAAGCACCTGCTTTTGAAAATACAGGAGATTTCCTGGCCATTGATATGATAACAATTGTATTGTTATTGGATAAAAATAACCTCCGTCATTTTTTTTACATCAAATCATGCTTTCAATCCATCGAGGTGCATTTGTTTACACACATAATGCAGTCAGTCATCGTCTTGTAAACATGGTGAACACGATACAAGTAGGATATTTCCTTCTATTTTGCCTCAAGGCTAACAAACAAAATATATACAATATCAATTGACAATCAATCACAGGGCGCACCTGTAAAGCAGTTTTTAAACTGAGGTTGCTTACCCTGTATTTTTAAAGAAGACATGAATAAAATAAAATAAATCAATATACCTTACATGGATGTGGATAATTTTCAGCAATAAATACAGTAATGTATCAAAAATCGTGTTGCTGCAGGTAAATTGGCAATACGGGTATGTGCCGCTTTTCGGAGCCATTGCTGCTTTCAAAGATTTTTTTTTTTTAATAGCCGCTCTGTGACCTATATGAGTAAGAACTAGCCACTCTATAATCTATGATTTTAAAAAGTAGCCACTCTTTTAGACCCATGCATTCGCGACGCCGTTTGCTGCTCAAAGTCACCTTTTCTCTCATTGTCTATATCCTCAAAATATATAATTTTACTTTTCAACTGTTGTAGGTAGCTGAAATGTATAGAGGCAACATAATAGTCGAGTATTCGCCTCTTACTAATACAGCAGATCGGTCATCATATGCACGTTGCTAAACTACTAGTATAGTAATTAACGGTACATGACTTACGGTAACGGACGTTTGTGAAATAAAGTGTGTAAACTATTGCGGGATCGGTATCTAATCTAGATCATGATCTTCGAACCAGAGATGTGGTTCGAACCCTCATTTTTCCCCCTTTGTATTAAACTATAATACTGTTCTAACGGCATTGTTTTTAATTCAATTTTTTGTTTGTATCAAGCATGAATTTTCAGTGGGGGCACCTGGGGGGGCACGTGCCCCCCCCCCCCCAGGACCCCCCCCCCCCCCCCCCCCCCCCCCACGCCCCTGCCTTGTGAGTATACATTTACGCAAAAAAGGATATACCAATAATCATATTTCGTGAAAATTGTCAAAAAATATGTATCCCTTATTTTGAACACCTCCCCTCTAGAACGCAGGTTTTATTCTTATCCCCAAATTGTAGGTTCCCAAGAATTTGGAATTCCCTACCCCAAACAGTCAGGGATGCTGCTGTTCTTTCCCCATTACCATCCTTTTTACACCAATTAAAAAGGTCGTTCATATCCACACAGTAATATTCAATGCCTAAGTCGGTAAGGATAATGGTGTACATGCATTTCTTCTGGCAAGTTTTAATGTATTGTTTTATTATGAAGGAACAGTATATTTGTAGTGGCTACTTACTTGACTGCTGCTTGTTACATTATTCAGGTTATTGATGATTGTACTGATTAGATTGAACCTTACTGTTATCATTAGTGCACGATTATTATATTATAAGATAAATTGTTGTTGTTTTTTATGAATATAGTACTTATGTTACATTACGCTTATATCGATAAATGTGATAATAGAAGCTAGGGTTTCTGTTATTGTATTTTTTGAATTTTTTGAATTTAACACCACATTAAAATTATAATAAGCTTGCAATGTTTAGGCTTTCTTTTTGTACATTTTGATAGTACCTTGTTTGAATTAGTGTGCCGATTGTAGTTAATTATGCGATTAATGCGATTTATACTAGTGTTTTGGTACTGCTAAAATGAAATATCTTTTAGATTGTTAATTGAGATAATATAAATTAGGATTTGTTTTGTTGCATTACACTGAAATTGAAATTAAATACACTAAGTACATGTTCTTATGTTATTTTAACTACTAGATTCTTTGTATACCTTTTAATGATATAATTATTTTGATACTTACTGGAGTTATTGATGGTACGCATGTTACCTCTCATGAGAAGCTATTTTTGGAAATCAATTGCATGTTTGGATACTTTGAAATTGACACATTTTGTTGTAAAATAGTTCATAGGATAAAATAGATAATAATATTAAGCTTGATTATGTTGTTTCATTTTAAATTGGTCACCCACGCTGTAGAATGTAATGATAATTATGATTCTAATGATAGTAATGATAATAATGATAGTAACGATAATAATGATAATGATAACAATGATAATAATGATAATGATAATAATAACGATGATAGGTTTAATTGTATAGTACTTAATATAGTTCGAAATTTTGATGGTTGTTGATAAAATTATTATGATAGGATTTTCAATATTTGTGTTCATGCAATATAATTAATGAACTATTATTTTGCCTTGGTTAGTACTTGCTTTTGACATTTTTGTAAATTCTTGCCATTTAATTTAGTTTAAATTAGTAAAAGTGATTTTAAATTGTCATAATGCATTATACATGTTATATCTTATCTGTCATGACTTATATCCCTATCTCCTACTGCTTCTCTCATTATCCCATCTATTCTCTTTCTCATCTTCTCTCCTTTTGCCTTTCTCCCTTCCCTATATTCTTGTTTTCCGCATCTCGCTCTCCACTCACTTGCCCTTACTTTCATGGTGTTTTTTGATGTACATATGTTAATGCTTTCAAATGTTGATGTTAACAAATTTATTATGTATTGATTAATTGTTATAAAATTATTATATATTGCAATATTTAAATATTTATGTACAAGGCATCCCTGGTGGCCTCCCCAAGTTGGCAGGAAAGACCCATGGGTCACAGAAATTCAAGATTTCTTTTTTCCTGCCAGGCAGCTTGGGGAGATTCACCAGGGGTGCTTTTATGCTTTTATGTTTTCTGATCGTTTTGTAAATTCACTATTCATTTTGTATCATACATTGTACTTTATTTTAAAATGCCGAATAAATAATAATAATAATAATAATAATAAAAAGGCTCAGTTTCAATATCCGTGAATTTTGTATGCTGTTGTCTGCTGCCCTCTACGTTTCCTGCGTGCTCATATTAATTCTCCACCAAAATGGCAGCCTCCATGCTGTGTCGTGCCAGTCGTCAATTTAAGAATATACCTAGCCTAATAACCCTTCAGGCATCATTACCTGTTACAATTCGTAAGTATTACTAAAGTGTGATATAAATAACATGTTTAAGCTTTTTCCGATGTGTAATATTTCGGAATGAGCTTCCAATAAGACGTGAAGTTAGAGAAGTGATTGCTGAGTGTGGTGGAATTCGGATACGTGATCATACCGCTCGTTACGGAATTCGGATACGGGAAGTGGGGCTGCCGAAAGTAGCACAAGACGAAATGGTCGGAATTAAACTTTTACACGTTTATATTGCTAGAAGAAAGGAGAATATATTTGCCGATTTGTTAGAATCAATGCATGTCTTGAATCTTGAATGAATAGTCAATAAATCTAAATGATCATTGATTATTTGAGATTCGAGTTGACAGAAAACATTACAATTAATATCAATTATCATTACTTGTCTCATGTAAAGTTCAAATGTAAAATTTAAAGGCATATATGCGTGGGTTATTTTGGGTAGACAGCAAATTCCAACTCGACTCCACCGTAATCTCTCGAGGTAAACTCACGATGTGTGTTGAATCGATCGAAGAGCGGTGCTTCGAAATACCTGAACACGGGCCTTCTTATGAAATTGCCTGCAGCAAACAGCTGGTATTTGTACCGAGAGAGTGTCTCACGCTGTCACATAAGGCATCAAACAGCGGTACTTTGAAGTCGGCGGAGTTAATCGTGTTACGTAATATTTTCGCTCGTAAACATCTCTGATCGATCTCCATTCGAACATTCCGAGCGCGACAATTTTGTATGCATTTTTGACTCGGGTATTCGGAAGTGGGGCAGTTTGCGATCGCTACTTATAACTGAGCCAATGGGGATTACGTACCGTGCGTAGAAGTGCGCAAGATGGATCCACGCGTGTAATAACCCACGCATATATGCCTTTAAGAGTCCAGTAAAGTAATGCTGTATCAATTGCTTCTGTGCTTCCATGACCATGACCTGTTCTCATTCTTAAACTGTCAGTCAGTGTCGCTGAGAATGTATCTAGTCGTCGACTCTTATTATGCCAACGTAAAATAAAACGAGCAAATATTGCAGCATCCCTAAAATTAAAAGTTAGTGAACAAAGAAGAGGAATTCTCATTTTGGGATTTTTTTTTGTGGTAAATCACTTTTTTGGTGTCTGAACAAAATAAAGCCTAGAACGTAGAAGGAAGAACTAGCAAATTGAATTGGAATTTCTTCAAGCAGAATAGACAATTTAGTTGAGCTCACTTAGATAAAAAGACTTTGCAACATTGTCCTTTGAGTTTGATCAATTGATCTTTCAAATTCACTTTCTAATTGCACAATCTTCATAAAACAGTTAAAAACAGCGTGCTTGCAAAGACCATGATTAAAATCTAGATAACAATTGAATTAAACATATTAAATTAGAAATATTAAATGAAAAAATTAGTTTATTAAATTGTGCTTTCCATGAGTTTAGGGATATCCATGCAAGACAAATTGGCTAACCACACAGACTACTAGCTCAGGTCAGTACAGCTACCTGAAATATGAGATAAATCATAATTATCTGTTGAGATGTGCTTAAAATAATCAGCTTTAAAAAGCTAATGCAATGCTCGAAATTAGCACAGGCCCGATGGCCCGGGGCCACCAAAAATTGCTGTCGGGCCGGTAAAAACTCATATTTCCAATGTTTGCTGGCCCGAATCGGGCCACCAAATATTGAAACAATTGTGCACAATGTTATGGTACTTATTGCAAATTTGACACCTCACAGAAAATACATAATTTTTGGTTTAAAAAGAGCGGAAAGAGACGTCAATAATGAACAGTTTCAGTGTGTTTTTTTCCTCCCCACAGCTCAAAAAGCTAAAGACGCACATGTATGCACAGCGCAAATTATGATAATTAGCATTAGTTCTGCCCCCATCCCCCCCACCCCCCCCCCCCCCCCCGATCTCCCGTATGAAAAAGTTGTACATACAGTACAGCATGTTCCACTTGGGATAGGAGGAGGGTATCAAATTAATTTTATTATCAGTACAGTTTGTATGTAGTTGAATAAATGAAAATATCAAGAATAATATTTGCTATACTTGTGGAAATAAATTTAGAGAAATGTTGTCCGATTTGTAAAAGTTAATTTGTATTGTTTTCCATTATGATTTCCCCCACCCCCGCCTTGCGAATGGAGCATGCCATTTCATCGTGAATTGGAACTGACTCGATTGGAGTTGGCGAGCGGTGTTTAATTTTCAAAGGCCATCAGTGTTTGTTTTCACAAGAATAAAACTCCACAATTTGAAAATATTTCATTTTATGAGGTTTTCAAACAGTAATCTACAAAAAAAGTAAGGTCATCTGTCTGAAATGTGAGAGTATATTTCCAAATTATGAAATTTGTGCAGTAGCGGTACTGATTGCCTGTGCATGTGACTCTGTCGGTGAATGTGATTGTGATGTGAGTTGTGAAGCCGCGATGTTGTGACTTGCCGATATTTGTTTACGAAGAATCTGATGGTGTTTGATCAATAAAACACCACAATTTTAAAATATGGCATGTTTTCAGACAACATTGCACAGAATTTTGAGGTCAAAAAACGGTGAGTTTGTCCTCTTCTACCATTTTTGTTTTGTCACAGAACATATGCCAAGGCTACGCCATGGCTATGTCTGACTGTGTCTCTTTTGGAAGTGAAATTGTCAATCATAGTTTTACATTCGATCGCTGTGATGTTTTGATGAAGATAATTGTGATTAATGAATAAAAGACCTGACACACTCACATTCATCCTCATTAATGTTTATTTAATTCATCTTGCAAACAAAACAAAGGGTTGCTAATGCAACGCTCGAAATTAGCACAGGCCCGATGGCCCGGGGCCACGAAAAATTGCTGTCGGGCCGGTAAAAACTCATATTTCCAATGTTTGCTGGCCCGAATCGGGCCACCAAATATTGAAACAATTGTGCACAATGTTATGGTACTTATTGCAAATTTGACACCTCACAGAAAATACATAATTTTTGGTTTAAAAAGAGCGGAAAGAGACGTCAATAATGAACAGTTTCAGTGTTTTTTTTTTCTCCCCACAGCTCAAAAAGCTAAAGACGCACATGTATGCACAGCGCAAATTATGATAATTAGCATTAGTTCTGCCCCCATACCCCCCCCCCCCCCCCCCCGATCTCCCGTATGAAAAAGTTGTACATACAGTACAGCATGTTCCACTTGGGATAGGAGGAGGGTATCAAATTAATTTTATTATCAGTACAGTTTGTATATAGTTGAATAAATGAAAATATCAAGAATAATATTTGCTATACTTGTGGAAATAAATTTAGAGAAATGTTGTCCGATTTGTAAAAGTTGATTTATATTGTTTTCCATTATGATTTCCCCCACCCCCGCCTTGCGAATGGAGCATGCCATTTCATCGTGAATTGGAACTGACTCGATTGGAGTTGGCGAGCGGTGTTTAATTTTCAAAGGCCATCAGTGTTTGTTTTCACAAGAATAAAACTCCACAATTTGAAAATATTTCATTTTATGAGGTTTTCAAACAGTAATCTACAAAAAAAGTAAGGGCATAATCGTGTATTAGGCCCCACCACTGCTATACTGTATACATATAACCTAACCATAACCCTAACTAAACCCTAACCTAAACCCTAACCCTAACCCTAATTTGGTGGCTATAGGTCAGATCAATGGCTATAGGTCAGATTAATGGCTATAGGTCAGATTTAGTGGCTATAGGTCAGATTTAGTGGCTATAAGTTGGCTACATAAGTGTATACAGTATAGCAGTGGTGGGGCCTAATACACGATATTGCCAAAGTAAGGTCATCTGTCTGAAATGTGAGAGTATATTTCCAAATTATGAAATTTGTGCAGTAGCGGTACTGATTGCCTGTGCATGTGACTCTGTCGGTGAATGTGATTGTGATGTGAGTTGTGAAGCCGCGATGTTGTGACTTGCCGATATTTGTTTACGAAGAATCTGATGCGTGTTTGATCAATAAAACACCACAATTTTAAAATATGGCATGTTTTCAGACAACATTGCACAGAATTTTGAGGTCAAAAAACGGTGAGTTTGTCCTCTTCTACCATTTTTGTTTTGTCACAGAACATTGCCGAGGCTACGGCATGGCTATGTCTGACTGTGTCTCTTTTGGAAGTGAAATTGTCAATCATAGTTTTACATTCGATCGCTGTGATGTTTTGATGAAGATAATGTGATTAATGAATAAAAGACCTGACACACTCACATTCATCCTCATTAATGTTTATTTAATTCATCTTGCAAACAAAACAAAGGGTTAAGAAAAAGTAATGTCTAGCCTAGTACCCAGGAACTATGTTATTGTAGTAATTTAATTTTGTTTTTCTTTATTTTTTTCGGGCCAGTAGATTTTGGTTTCGGGCTACCAAATTTGAAAAAATACTAATTTTACTGGCCCGACCGGGCCACCAGCAAAAAAAGTTAATTTCGAGCGTTGCCTAATGTAATCAAATGTAAATCAACTAGAGCCAAGATTTTTAAACTACTGAGAATGATTTAAAGTTATTCAAAGTTGCATTTTCAGTAATTAATTTTGGTCTACCTGTATGCTCTTTGACTTTCAGATGTGCGACACCATGCCCGGTGGTTGAGGCCGTTCCTGTTTGCTCTCGGAGGGCAGTTGAAATTCATCAAGCACAAGTACGGTGAAGAACCAAAGAAACCTAGATCACACCAAGACAACTGGTAAGAAATTCAAGATCAAATCCATTATGTGTGTAAACATTTTTAGAAATGACATCAAGAAATATATGATTAGTTAGATAATGTTCAGCAGTGAGATTTTAGCCTTTTGCAAGCATTTGGAAAAAGACTTAGCAGTAAGGACTGTGTTTACACACATGAGATATGTGGGAGGAAAAGGGGGGGGGGGGGGAAGTGATAAGCATATTTCATTCAGATATATATTTTGTACATTTTGTAGGTATTACAGCAGTGAGATCTATGCATTCTGCAACTGTTTTGGATAAAATGTCAACTAACGCTGTAACCGATTATCGGATCGGCATGCCGATCACGATCCGATCATACATGATCGGACCGTTTTTGCCGATTTCCGATCATGCAGAAAAAATCGGAAGATCGGATCGGCAAAAAAAAAAAAAAAAAATTGGAAAATTTGGAAAATGATCCCAAAAAACATATTTTGGGAAAATAAATGAATACCAAAGCAAAATATATCCATATGAATAAGCCCAAGGAAATTTTGTATGGGTATGCTTGCATTTCAAACTAATTACCTCTCCTTTTACAAAATTACTCGCGGCGATTCTGAAAGGTTACTAAGCTCAGTCCCATGTGATTAATTTGGCGTAACCTTTCACTCAGAATCGCCGCGAGTAATTTTGTAAAACAAAAGGAGAGGTAATCAGTTTGAAATGAAAGCATACCCATACAAGATTAGCTTGGGCTTATTCATATGGATATATGTTGCTTTGGTATTAATTTTTGTTCCCAAAATATGTTTTTTGGGATCATTTTCAAAATAAAAATAAAACGATTTTTACAAATTTATTTTTTATTTTATTTTTTATCCGATCCGATCCGATTTCTATCATCGTTTAAATTTTGCCGATCCGATCATCAAGGTCAGTTACAGCATTAATGTCAACCATGGGACAGTGAAGACTTCATTCACACTGGAAACCAGGATAAATAAGGGATAAAAGTAGCATGATATTTCAACTTGCTGTTTCTTGCATTTCTGTTGAGATTCAGCAAAAAAGGAACTAAGCAGAGAAAGTAAATTTAGCTTGCATAATCCCACAATGTTTGTGATTATTTTTGTATTGTCTTTTGAAGGATCACAACAGTGAGATTAACGCCTAATGTGTTTAGGGGAAGATTTCAATCAGGAGACATTAAGGACTGCGTTCACACACAGGAGCTGTGGAGAGGGCGGAACCAAGCAGAAGTAACGAATTAAGCTTGATTAATCCCTAAATGTTAGAGCTTATTTTTGTATTGTGTTAATTTTGTAGGGATTACAGCGGAGAGATCTATGCCTTCTGCAACCGTTTTGGAGAGGATTTCAACCAGGAGACTGTAAGGACTGCGTTCACACACAGGAGCTATGTGGAGAAGGAGGAGATCAGCAGGAGGGAAATGGGGCTCCTGGAGAAAGATGCTAAGCTCCAGCTGGATGACAACAGCGCCCTCTCAAGTTCAGGTCAGTTTAACCTATTTGACAATTTGGCCTATTGTGGGCCCCATTGCAGTAAGAGATACACTCAATTGTAAGTTACAATTAAATGTAAGTCAGAACATTTGTGCATTTAGAACACATGATCTGACTTACAATTGATTGTATCTCTTTCTGCAATGGGGCCCATGATTGAGAAAGATGGTATGAAAATTATGTCCATATCTTAACGAATATGGTTGTAATTTTTTGTACAAATAAAAATAAAAAATACAATTACAACATTTAGGAAAGAAATTGATGTCCATAATTTCAGGGAGATTGTTATAACTGTTGTATAGTTTGAGAAAGCCATTGTGAAAGTTGACGTATACACTATGTTAGTGATGCCTATATCTTCAGGAAGATCGTTATAGGGCAATTCCAAGCAAACATTGACATAACCACTGATTTTTCAAATTTGTTGTACCATAACAAATTTGGTATCAAATGAAAGCTAAAAGATTGAACTTTCCAAAAATGTATTTTGTTTTTGAAAAAAAAAATTGTAAACTATTATTTTATTGTTAATATATAGCATAAATTAATTTTCAGTTATTTTCACAAAACATTCAATTAAATATTAAGCATAAAAGAACTGCGAAAAGGAGTTTTCATACAATTTTATTTCAGTGTTGATAGGATCATTGCTTCAATTTTTCAGATAAATATCAATTTCGTCATTTTCGCTCTTCGTTCCGCTTCAGTGACTGTCTCATTTACAATCATTAATATGTCACAGCGTTACACTAAAAACATATATTTTTAATATTTCTGGAAAAATATGAATGGGAATGAAATAATTTTTTGTTTTCTCTGTATTAGCCCATAGGGCTATAATGTGCATGCTGAATAGCAGCATTATCTTTTACCACTTATTAATATAATCAATATCAATTTGGTCACGGCGTTACGTTTTGTGTAACGCCGTGACGCTACCTACTGGATTCCCATTGACATAACACAGTAGACATAATCAAATAGTGTAAGATATTTTTTGTAGGTATGCTTGGGCGTTGCTCATGCTATAATTATATGAATAGGGTCAGTTGATAATGTTTCCATCTCAAAGTTACCCGAGTCATGTATGTGTATGGGTTGTATGTCCGTCTGTCTGTATACATGTGCATCTGTACATCAGTGTCCTTTTTTTTTGCAATATCTCAAGAATCGTTGGATGGATTTCGTTCAAACTTTGTACAATCCATGTATTTAGAGGTACGGATTATTGGATATGATTTTGGTCCATGAGGTCAAAGGTCAAAGGTCACATAGCTAACAAATATGCAAAAACTATATTATTATCAAGATAGTTTGAGAATCCTTGAAGGATAACATGATAATAATACTGGTATGCGTCCAGTGAAGTATATGACCTGATTAGGGAATGGGGTCATGGGAGGTCATAGGTCAACAGGTCAAAATATTGTTGTTGTTTTTTGTTCTCACAATTAAGTTCCAGAATCAATGTTAGAAAGAGTACTGTAGGTAAAAGACAATTTTCTGAAACTGTCAAACAGGTCAAAGGTCACTCGGATAATTACCAATTCAAAAACAAACATTTACTAACTCTGAAATCATGTTACATGAAACAAATCACTTGCAAATATGCACTGTGCAGACCAAAAATTAAACATTTGTATGTTATTTTGAGAAACAAGGTCAAAGGTCAGATGTCAAAGGTTTCATATTTCATTGTTACATTTAAGTATGTATTTTGGTTTTAATATTTGATGGTTCCATTAACTAATTTCTGAAATAGATAAGAATTTCAATTATGTCCTAAAAGATTTTTTGATCAATAGAGGGCGCTGTGCTGCAAATTTGTGTCATGCGGATGATCATTTAATAGCATCTTGGTTATATCACCCATTCATCTAGTTCTTTATTGATTCTGGATCACTACATTAAAATTATATCATATTATTCATCTCTTTAATATCTCCCATATATATAACATGTACAATTCAGAGGTCACGGCGTTACAGTGCATAGATACATTTATGATATCATATTTACTATGAGCATTGGATTTTTTCTACATTTTTATTTGGATGTTCTAGCTTGATGTCTAGTACAAAGAATCAATGTGACAAAAGTGCAAAATGTTCCTGTAGTTCACAGAGTTTACTTAGTTTCTTAGCATGTAAGAAACCCATTTCTTTTTGCCGTCACGGCGTTACGGCAGATATTGATATTCATAATTAATAATTTATTGAGAATTTTGGTTTTCTTGCCTATTGTAAATTATTGGTAGGATAGTGGTTACAGATGCATATCAAAAGTTGGTTCTAGATATTTAGATTTTATGAGTTATTTGGACTTTCATTGTGAGAAACACCCTCTGACCGTCACGGCGTTTGCTTGGAATTGCCCTATATTTGAGGAAATGTGGCTAAAAAACTAAAAATACAGTCAGTTGATGCATGTTTTAAAAGTTATATCTGTATTCTCAAATGCATTATCTACAATGCTTTTAAAAAAAATTATTTATCTTTTAAAAGTTATATGTGTAATTCCTTATTTTTGTCATTTCAGGATATTCATTTTCCTCAGACTACATCATGGTTTATCTCAAACATGCTCTGCCCAAAGTACCAGAGGTCGGTCTCAGGTCAGTGCTTAAATCTTCAATCGTTATTAAATTATCTTTGTTTTAGCTTTCAAAAACTTTACTTCACTTTATACTTTTCGTACGGTAAATGTTATAAACAGAAGAGGGAAAATTAATACCTGGATGTGTATCAAGTACCGAAGCAGGGCTCTCTTTTAAAGCGGCCGGGCAAACCAACTAAACTTCCTTCATATTACATTCTAATACTCTTTTTGGTCAATAAACCATCCCAAGTTTGTATACAAAATAACTGCAATAACAGAAAAGAGGGAAAACATTTTAATTTTCAGTGAAAACTGGCTGATTGTCATGAAAGAAGAGAAGAGGAGGCAGAGAGAATAGTTGCCCTTTTTTAAAAAGAAAAGATGTTATAGCAGTAAATATTTTATGTTATTTCAGAAACTGAAAGACAACAAGAAGAATTAGAGGCTACAAAAAAAGAAGAACAAGATTTGGCAAATTTTGTATCGGAATGAATTAGAAATTTTATAGGGATATATATTTTACGTTATTTTAGAATCTTAAAGTCAACGAATACGAGCATGCAAAATAAAAAAAGAAGAAGATTTGGCAAATTTTGTGTCAAAAAGAAATTTTATATTGATAAATATTCCATGTTACTTCAGAAACCTCAAGACAACGAATCAGAGTCTGCAAAAAAACAGAGATTTGTCAATTGTGTCAAATAATGTTCCTGTAGGGTGATTGAAGACAGTTCTTTGATTTCAGATGTTTCGAAACAAAAATGGATCCCAATACAGAGCATGGCATGATCAGATCAGATGCCAACCCACCTGAGACCAGTATGAAATTGAACATCTCTTTCTGTCTTTGAGGGCTGGAGTTCTGCAATTATTGCATATAAGCATTACACCAGATTTAACAAATGTTTTATTTTATTACGGGTTCACAATACCACTGGCTAAGGGACTAGTAAACTTTCACTTAGGGCCAGCAAAAGTGTAGCACTTGCCCGCTTGCCTGAGGCAAGTAAAAATTGATGTTGGGCAAGTCAAATTCCACAAATGGTCCAGTTTGGTTGCCCAAATAGGCAACTTACATTTCTGTTCAACTACAAGAGAAAATGTAATTTCTTACATTTGAATCTCATCTAGAAACAAGAGAGAAAATTGCCAAGCAGATCAAGCTACCTAGCACATTTTTTTCCCTTTGTTCACATTGTTTTTTGGGGCAAGTAAATTTTCTGTTTGGGCAAGTAAAATGTGAACATTTATTATTACCTAAATGGGGAAGTAAACACAAATTTAGTGTGGAGGCTTATGTTACGTGTTTTTTGTGTGCAGGTGTTAACACTAACACTTGCCCTCTGTAGAGAGGGCAGTAACAGCAAACAATTATGAAACTCATGTTTAAAACAAAAATGAAACTTCCTTCAATAATTATAGTAGAAATGGTTTACTGTCCCTAAATACCCCAACTATCAGTTGTCATGATTTCAGATTTTTAAATATGTTGTATAAACCAGTAACTGCCTCAATCATCTCTTTCCTAATCAATTACGGGGATTTCAGAATCTTGAAGGGAACGGATTAATCAATGTTAACTCTGTTGGCGACATCTACTTTTGCCTATATTCCCTCTGAAAGGGTCTACCATTATGCAAATGTTACTTTTATAAAACAAAATTGAAAGTATACATTTGTGTTATTGTGTGTATTGTAGTTTAGTTTCTTGCTGTGAAGGTCATAGAATTGTATCATAGATGATGCTTTGCCCCATGGCCCTGTTCAACCATCTCCCAATTGGCATAGAAATATAGAAACATCATTCTCAATTGTCCCCAAGGGAATAATTTATTGAATAAACATTTTTGCAATGTCTCAATTTGTGTCTTATTATGAAGGTCACGAAATCATAGCATCAAGTTTACCCTCGATAGCCTTCTCGATCAATTGTCCCCCTATTGGCGACAAGGTAATATTGGGAAATGGGAAGCAATGTAACAAAGAGTGCCCTCAAAATCCCTGGAGACTATAAATGTACCGGCAAGAGATGCCCTGTAGACGATTTTGCTCTCATCTTTTGACCCATCGGCCATCGCCTTGCTTTGATACTTATGCTAGAATATGTATGCATATGTGCATGTCAAGAGACATTGCAATCTACAGCAGGAAAACCAAAGGGACGTTAGAGTATTCTATTTGTCCCTTGTCCCTAAGGGACTACAATACTGAATAAACATTTTTGTAATTTCTTTTATTTGTTTTTGTAAGTACTATGAAGGTCGCAAAATCATAGCATCACATTTACCCTCAAAAGCCTTCTCAATCAACTGTCCCCCAATCGGCGACAAGCGAACATTTGCAAGCAGCGTAACGAGAGTGCCCGCAAACTCCCCGGAGACTATCAATGTATCGGCAAGAGATGCCTTGTAGACAATTGCGCTCTCATCTTTTACCCCATCCCATCGCTCTGATGCATATGCTAGAATTTTAGCGAATATTTTCTTGCATTGGCAAGCAGCATAACCAGAGTGCCCTCAAAACCCCCTCCCCCCACCCCCCCCCCCCCCCCCCCGAGACTAACAAAGTTTCAGCAAGAGTTGCCCTATGGACTTACCCCCTCTCATCTTTGCCCCATCGCATCGCATTGTTAGATTTGCTAGGATTTAGTGAGCATTGATTAGCATGCAGTGTAAGCCAGAGTGCCCTCCAAACCCCTGGAGACTATCCAGGTAGTGGCAAGAGATGTCCTGAGGACTATTGCCCTCTCATCTTTCAGTCCCTCGCATTGCTTTGAAATGTAAGCTATAATTTAAGCGAACATTGGCTAGCATTGGCAAGCATTGGCAAACCAGAGTGCTCTCACAACCCCCTCCTTCCCCCTGAGACTATCAATGTTTGAGCAAGAGATGCCCTATGGACTTACCCCCCTCTCATCTTTTGCCCCATCGCATCGCATCGCATTGTTAAATTTGCTAGTATTTAGTGAGCATTAGCATGCAGTGTAAGCCACAGTGCCCTCAAAATCCACAGAGACTATCCATGTAGTGGCAAGAGATGTCCTGAGGACTATTGCCCTCTCATCTTTCGGTCCCTCGCATTGCTTTGAAATGTAAGCTATAATTTAAGCGAACATTAGCTAGCATTGGCAAGCAGCAAAACCAGAGTGCTCTCAGGGATGCCCTATGGACTTTTCCACTCTCATCTTTTGCCCCATTTCGTCGCTTTTGTTAAATATGCTAGGATTTAGTGAGCATTAGCATGCAGTGTAAGCCAGAGTGCCCTCAAAATCCACAGTGACTATCAATGCATTGGCAAGAGATGCCCTGTGGATTATTGCTGTCTCATCTTTTGCCCCTTTGCATGATGTGGTACATATAAGAGAATATGTAGACACCAAGAACAATCCAAATTTGTTCTTTCAAAGTGACGCTCGAGTAACATTTAGCTTGAAGCTTTATATAAGCCTCCACACTAACTTTTCTGTCTACTTGCCCATTCAGGCAAGTCAAATCTGGAATGTTCACATTTCATTTGCCCCAACAGAGAAATTTACTCGCCCATAAAATGTGAACAAAAAAGAACAATTAATTGTGCTAAATAGCTTGATCTGCATGGCAAAATTCTGTCTTGTTTCTAGATGATATACATTTTGTTGTCCTCTTGTAGTTGAACATAAATCTTAGTTGCCCAATCAGGCAACCAAACTAGACCATTTGTGACCCGCTATAGCAAAACCCAGCACTTGTCGGTAATTAATGTTTTGAAGAAATGGGCATTTTAAGTTCACACAAGAATGTGTGTAAAAGACATGATTGTAAAATTGAAACAATAATATCTTCGCCAATTATTGACCAATTAGTTAGAACAAAGCATCACATGAAAGCTTGTGATGAGGCCTATCTAATGGTGTGAAAATCTACATAAATGTGTTTAAAAGACATGATTGTAAAATTGAAACAATAATATCTTTGCCAATTATTGACCAATTAGTTAGAACAAAGCATCACATGAAAGCTTGTGATGGGGCCTTTCTAATGGTGTGAAAATCTAAATTTTGATTTTTACCGACAAGTGCCAGGTTTTGCTATAGCCGGTCACATTTATGAAATTTTACTTGCCCCGGGCAATAGGGCTAGTGTCGAGCCCTGTTTTATTATACATGTTAAGCAAGTCGTGAAATTCCATTGAGGACAGATTATCATTGGTTGTTCGTCAAAGATGATATTCTAGTTTACATATTTGCCCTGAGCTTGCATATATTTAAGCGGTGCCTCTAAGGTGTAGAATTACGCAGTGGAAATTGTGTTACCCTTTGTGTATTTATAAGTCAACTTTTTGTATAATGTTATATATGTTTCCATCTTTTTGTTCCCATCTTCTGGTTTTCCTTATTTAACTATTATTATTTTATATTTCTACGTAAGGTTATCAATCAATATATCATTTGACCCGACCCTCCCCTTGTGTTCCAACATCTCTTGTTTACTTTAACTATTTTTAATACTTTTTTTACTTAACCATATTTTCTACTTTTTCTATGAAATGCATCTGCATCTTTTCTTGATTGTTAATTTGTTATTATATTTGATTAGATACTGTAGATACAGGCCTATCAATCAACATCACACGGTATAATATTTGTTTATATTCCCCCCTGAGTTCCAACTACTTTTAAATGCAATGTTTTTTTTCTTGACTTTTTATTTTCTTGATAATTTGTTTAAATTGTACCCATACATGGCTATCAATCAACATATCATGGTAGAACATTTCTATAGGTCTCGCTTTGACTTCTGTTGTCTTCATTTTGTGTACAATGTTTAGAACTGTAGATCTTGATTGTTTATTTTAATTATTATTTGTGTATTTATTTATCCATGCAGGGCTATCCATCAGTATCTTATGAGCAGCCAGGTCCTGACACATATTGCCTCCAACCTTGGAATAAAGGATCTTATATTATGCGCTGTAAGTCCAAACTAATGTTTTACCTCTTTGTTTTGTATTTCATGCGTTTCTGTTCATTTTGTGTTGTGATTTAGGGTTCAGGCATCGCTGGGTGATATCTATTATTTTTGTGTGTATTTAGTTGAAATAAATGCGTGCTCTAGGCACTTCATATTATGTGCCGTAACTCAAATTAATGTTTAAACTATTTGTTTTTGTTTTGTGCTGTGATATAGGGATCGATCATCACTTGGTGAATGCTGATATATACATGTATCTTATTGTTTCCTTTTTTCTGGTACTAAGTTGAAATAAAGGCATTCTTTAGGGATTTTAGATAAATATGCTGTAAGTCAAACTAATGTTTAAGTTCTTTGTTTTGTATTTCATGTGTTTCTGTTTATTTTGTGTTGTGATTTAGGGTTCAGGCATTGCGGTGTGATATCTATTATTTTCAAGTAACCGACAAATTTGTTTTCTGTAAATGATTTCAATAAAAACAGAAAATGTGTTTCTGTCTCATTATATACATGTTCTTGTGAAGACAAACTAGTCTATACAATTTTTATTTAAAAAGAAATTATACAAGTTTATGCTGATGCATGTACAAACTGTGGTGGCCCAAGCAGGGCCACCAAATTCTAATTTTGTGTAATGTTTTTTTGGTGACCACCTCTGATGTTGAGCCTTGCTGTAGGCATCATAGGTTTTGCACTTTAATTCAAAACTAATTGTGTTTCATTAAGGTTCTTACACATAGATAAAATAACATCTGAGGGATCTTTGATTTTATGCTCTTTAATTAAACTAATATTAACATTATTTTGTCTGTATTTCTTATATTTTCTACTAAATTAATGTATTATTTACTGCAATTTAAAATCAATCATAGCAGAGAAAACAGTTTTCTCAATTCTTTGCTGCTGATTTAATATCTTTTTCGTTATTTGATTTCATTAGGTTGGTGGTTCAAATAAAAGAAGAGTCAAGTTATGTTTCATGTTTATCTATGTTTGTTTCAGATAGAAGTATAGGTTTTAGACTGTAGTACTCATTATAAAAAAAACATTATTCCATGTGTAAATTAAGTCAACCCAATATTACTGTGCAATTCCAAACATTTTACATATTTGTTGATCATTCTTTTTTGTTGTATTTTGTTGGTTGAGAAAGAGAAGGGCGCTAAGTCACTTTTCGTCATTTGGAGATAATCATGTTTAAAGGGGTAGTTCAGTTTTGGTAGAGAGGGCGCTGCACTACACAATTTTTTTGTGAGGTAATGAAAAACTGAGTGTCGAATTCGAAAGAACATGCAATTTTAATGGCAGAATAAACTTTATTTGGTCAAAATCGGTTCAGAATTGGCTGAAATATCAATAAATATATCCGATCGTATATATACAATGATTTTTTGAGAAAAAAATTAAGAAGGCTTACACTTTTTCAAAAATTTTCAAAAGCGGTCTTTAAATAGTTGTTGATGATCTCTCTACCTATTAATCATTATTTCAACAAAACATCACATGCATAATTTTGTATGAAAAATGGTTGAAACCAATGCCTTATTAGAGAGCGCCCTCTTGTGTTTTAATGGCGCTTTTTGAATGATAACAGGCTTTTTACTTAGTCGTTTGTATTTTTGTATACCTTTCGAGCATAGTGGGGTTATAAATAGTAGTTTTTAATGTTACTGTGCAGGTTTTGGTTCAGCCTTACCAAAACTGTACTACCCCTTTAAAGTTTAAAAGCCATGTAACACCAAATAATAGTTTATTTGAACATTTTGTATGACATAAAGGAGGCTCTAACCTGCAAGATGGTATTGTTAGCTCAATTTAGCCCCAAATTGACTAAATATCCTCATCACTATAACTGACTATTTCTTTTTCTGACATTTATTTTGTTGTGAATTTGCAGGAGTTTCCGGTTCCCAGTGATATTCTTGAGTCATCATTCATGTCAATCATTGGGGCTGTTCTTGAAGATCAGGTAAATCTTCTTCTTTAAATTCTTTCTATTTATTTCATACAAAAATGATATACGTAAAATGCTCAAATATAGAGAGAGAAAAGGCCCATGATACGGTTATTCTTCTATTTGCCCTGTACTGTGGTACAGGGCAAATGTAACCATACAACTATTAGAAAATATTACAGGAATATAAACAAAACAGTACATAGTATAACTCATCTTACTTTTGTTTTAGATAACTCACTAATCATTTTAAATATATGATCCAATTCAGATAGAACTATTCATATATTAACATGAGAATGATAAGCTTATTAACTTCAGAGAATTCAAATTAAAATAAATTAGCACAAAACCAAGTGGTGAAAGCCCAATGAATATACTATAGGGGCCATTAAATAGCCATTAGATATTTGAAATTGTCTTATTAATCAATTGTTTGAATACATGGGAATTAACAATAGTCTTTCATTAAAAAATGTTTTATTATCATTGTTTAAGTGATTATCCGCATTATCATCTCTATAATTATTTCTTGTTTATTGTTGCTAGGGTGTGGATAGGGCAGGATTGTTCATTCGCGACTTCATTCTTACTCAACTGATGGACAAGGATCTGTGTGAGATCTGGGATATAGACAACCCCATGGGCCTGCTCATAGACAGACTGCAAACTGAAGGGAGACCTGATCCTGAGTCAAGGTGATGGTGGTGGTGGTGGAGGTGGTGGGAATGATGGTGATGATGATAATTGTGGGGATAATGATGATGAAGTTGTGGTGGTAGTAATGGAGTAGTGGCAGTGGTGATGGATGGGATAGTGGTGGTGATGATGATAATGATGATTAAGATGATGATGATGACGATGATGATGAAATGATTTTTATGATGACGATAATGATGACGATGATGATGATGATAAACTTGATACTACCCATTGATTTGACTACAAAAAATGTGCTGAAAGGCTTTTCATTCAATCATTGATAATTTATAAAAATCTCCATAATAAGAGAGACATTTGAAAATTTAAAATAATTTCATTCTACTTATACTATAAGTCAAACAACAAAGAATGAGCAAAGGTGAAAGTTCCAAGTGGTTTGGGTTGAATTTGACAATGTTAATGGAGTACTTAAAGCGGATCCACTAGGCCTTTTAATAACACATAGATTTTATTAAATAGATTTGTTTTCTTTGTTGCTCCTACAGACTTCTGCGAGAGGCAGGCAAGAACACCATCACACCTCTGTACGTCGTTGGAGTCTACAGCGACAAGAAGCTCCTTGGTTGGGGTAAGATATCTACCAAAGTTAATTATTTCTAAGAGCCCAATCACTCTTAACCCTAATCCCATTAGAGGGGGGCCTTTTTGGCCCCCCCCCCCTGTCGTTTTTTTCGACGTGCATCTAGACCGATTGGAATTTCACGTTCAAACTTCATGACTTTTTTCTCTCAAGTCTCCCGCATGTTTTGATATATAATTCACCCGGGTCAGACTTGTAGAACTGATTTTAGAGGTGGATAATTGCTCAGCCGTCACAAAAAAATGCAATTTTTGTACAGGTTTCTATGTAATTCATATATCCGATGCCATGTAAACTCCAAATCTGTTATAATTGTTACATTGAATCATAATTTTGATTATTGCTTTGTTATTAGTTTAATTCATACACTTCAGAGATAAATTCTACTTAAAAAACAAAACAAAAAAACAATAACATACATAAGAATAAAAACAATGAAATACAAAAGAAATAAGGAAATATCCTTATTTCTCGAGCTTTTCTAAAAACATGAAGATTTGAAACTTCATATTTATCATTGAGATACTCAAAAGAAATTTTTTACAGAAAACCTGAAGAAATCCTGTAATTTCTCTTGATTTTAGATGAAAATCCAAATTTTCCACAAATTCGTCAAAAATTTGCATACCGTAAAACTCCGTGTATAAGACGCACTTTTTTTCCGGAAAATTTTCAAAGTGGGGGGTGCGTCTTATACACAGGTACAGCCCCCCAAAGGGGGCATGACAAGAGCTTGATATAAGGGGGAACATTTATCAAAATATACCTTTTTCCTACATAAATTATAGTGGTTAGCAAAACAAAATGCATGTTTTTAAGCAGTAACACTGCTACTAATTGAATATTCAGATATTCATGAGTAGCAGCACTCATTTAATATTCAATTTTCTAAACAGTGGTTATACATTTTTCTCAACAAAAAAGTTATTAATGAATTTAGTATTTTGCATATTTAATGAGCATTGCTACCTCATGAATATATGAATATTCATGAAAAAAAAATATTCTAAAACAATTTTTTTTTTTTTTTTTTTTTTTTTTTTTTTTTTAATAGAAAGTTGGGGGTGCGTTTTATACACGAGTGCGTCTTATACACGGAGTTTTACGGTATTCAAAATTTTGATTAATTATTTTTTTTTTAAATAATGCTCAAAAATTTTTTTTTTTTTTTAAATTCTTATTCTACTCGACTTGTTTTACGTATGTGCCAATTTTCAAGTCAATCGGTCCATTCGTTGCCGAGATTTGAGGGGGGGCCAAAAAGGCCCCCCCCTAATGGACTCGAGTGATCAAAATAACCCAATGGGATTAGGGTTAAGATTCTGTGAACACTTACATGTACAGGGGGGTATTATCAAGGAGATTTCATGTACTTTGAGTAATATTTCTCAAATATATGCAGTTTTTACTTTTAAAATGTGTTTTTCCAAGGTTGAAAAATGGCCTACCATAATTCAAAATCGAATTGAATATTTAAGTTCAACTCAAAATCTTTGTGAAACACCCCCAGATCAAAATGTTTTTTTTAAGTATCTGCCTAACAGGCCTGACCATAAAAAAGTTCCAAGAATCTAGACTTAACAAAACAAATGCACAACTCACTATGAAATGATGAAAATTGCAGTCATTATCCCTAGCTAATACTGTTACCTATATCACTTTAATATTGGGATGCTATAGTGAATTGCATATAAATGAACTTGTTTATAAATTCCACCTGCTTATAAAGACTACCTTTGCAGCAGCATTATCACTCTTACTACAAAAAACTACTAATAATTATTAATATGTGTGGTTTACGGGTACACCATGTGAGATGGGTGGATTGGTAAGCCCTGAAAAGGACTCAATGGGACGACACAAGCTCATCACCACCATCAAACATTGGAACACACGCCGCATCCGAGAAGCCATCGAAATTCACCGCCACAACACAGTACCTCAAGATACAGGATTATACATCAGCGACATCTGGAAACCACTCATCAACAAGGACACAAATAGACCGCCGACACAGCCTACACAGCCAGCCACACATCACCCACCGCCACCCACAGAGGAAACCGAGCAGCCTAGCGCCACTCAAATCCGCAACCAGCACACCGAAATGCAACAGCCAGTCAGTCAGCCAACCGTACACCACCCGCCGCTACCCGCAGAAGAGCCTGGCGTCACCCGCATCCGCGACCAGCGAGCCGAGAGGTTACAGCGCCGCCAGCGTCAACAGCCAGCCAGCCAGCCAGTCGAACATCAAACGCCGCCACCCGCAGAGCAGCCTTGCGTCACCCACGTCCGCACCCAGCGAGCCGAGAGACTACAGCGCCGCCAGCGTCGGCAGCACACACAACGCGTCGCCGATAGCGCTCCTAATCGATAGTACGTCACCCGCGTCCGCAACCCGTAGCCTTATAGCCGCGCACGCCAACAGATCCCCACTCCTGACGACGGATAGTCAACCTATTCGAAACGTCGAGTCCCTCCTACCATCCACCCTCTCCTCGCAATACCAACAGTCCTTTCTAGGACTATCAACAGTCCTTTCTAGGACTACCAACTGTCCTTTTTAGGACTCTCCTAGAAAGAATACCAACAGTCCTTTTCAGGACTATCCCAACAGTCCTTTCTAGGACTAACAACAGTCCTTTCTAGGACTACCAATTGTCCTTTTTAGGACTCTCCTAGAAAGAATACCAACAGTCTTTTTTAGGACTATCCCAACAGTCCTTTATAGGACTACCAACAGTCCTTTCTAGGACTATCAACAGTCCTTTCTAGGACTACCAACAGTTCTTTTTAGAACTCTCCTAGAAAGAATACCAACAGTTCTTTTCAGAACTACACCAACAGTCCTTTCTAGGACTACCATAGTCCTTTTCAGGGCTTACCAATCCACCCATCTCACATGGTGTACCCGTAAACCACACGTATTATATACACCACCATGGAAACCGATACTTACAAACAACATTTAATAATTATTAATCATCGTTATCATTTCAGCTCCCGGTGAATCAGTGACACTGGCCGAGGAAGAAGCAGCCCGCGTGGCCCTGAGAAATCTTCTGAATATCCCAGAGAATCGGCCACCGCTCCCCCTGGACAGCGTCAAGCACAGTATACTGCACCAAGTGGTTGTGGGCGAACTTCAGACAGCATCTAGAGAGTGTGAACAGATCTCAGCGAGCTGATGAAATGACTCCCTGCGATCCTCTTATTACTGTATTGTCCTGTTTAGGCTGGGTAATGAGGATTGATCAAAGACAATCATCTTGCAAAGATAACTTGACAGTATGCAACACTGGACAATCTTCCAAGTGGTTGGGGCGAACTTCAGACAGCATCTAGAGAGCAACAAGAGATCTTAGCTAGCGGATGATAGAGTGTCCGTGAATTAAAGACTTTTGACCCAGTCGCGTGTTTAGATAAAAACCCGCTTTATAGATCAGTTCCGACGGGTACAAGGTGGGTCCTGTATCAACTCTATGGAGATGGCACAATCTAGTAGGAAACTGGTTAAGATGTCTTCGGCTAGTGTCTTTTGACTCGATAGATGGACAGTATCAAATGCTGGATACCACCATGCCAGGTGGTTTTCAGCAAATTATATGCAAAATGGAGGGTCCCTTGATGACCTGTTTTTGCTTGGTACGCAGCATGGGCGTTGATCTGTAATTGATACTTATTCATCAGGGGGGGGTGATCTATTCATTCATCCCCCCCCTGATGAATAGGTATTACGTAAGGATCGACGCCCATGGTACACAGAGGTTTATACTCTTTGCAAATTGAAATTGCTTCCCCTAGATAGTCTGGATGCTACATTAAAGGGAACCACCAGGCAAAGAACAATAACTAATTATATGTTTTGGTACCGTTTTGTGATATCAAATAGATACCCAACATTTTGCAAAGGGTTGTGTAATTCATAAACAATGCAATTAGTTACCACCACTTTCGGAACCATTATCATTTCATGGTTCCGTACGCGCCAAACATTTGTGAGTGCGCCAATTCTATTCACGCGTACGTTTGGAGACAATAGAATCCCGGACGATTCGTTCGCTCTGAACAAAGGTAGTCTTCGAACATGCAAACCCATGAACGCATGCTTTAGAATGGTGATGCGTTTTCCAAATTTGTTTTTCTTTCTGGAAACATGTATAAGAATATTATTTTTGGGTGGTAGTACCCTTAAAGTAGTTATCAGCTAACTCTAGGCAGCATCAAGATCTCAGCTATAATTTTCCATTTCGGGTGTCTGGATATTAACCCTCTTGGGTCTGTTCTTAAAGGGATCCAGTAACTTTGTTGACATGTGCAAAAAAGTGATAAATGGGAAAACACATCACAATACTAAACATGTGTTAATGGGTCTGCAGACGAAGACTTTTGTATAGACAAAGCAGCGTTCGTGATTTTATCGTCTCCATTCTCCAAATGAATGTGTGAATTTTGATACATATCAGATATCACGCCCATCTTGAATGAAGATGATTCATAAGGAAACCCTGTTCCTAGATATGTGCTAATTATCATTATTTACATAGACTATACTTCTGGGCAACACACCATTTGCCTACAATTTTCTTTACTTGTCAAATATAATGAAATCTCCAAAATGTATGAACATTATTTCAAACACCACTACACCAGTCTGCTGGTGCAATGGTTGAGCATCACTATTGTGGAGTGATGTTAATTATTCATTCATACTCATAGTATATATCTTGAGTATTAATCTGTCATATAGTTGATCTTCAAAGTATTTTATAGAATTGATGAGTGAAAACAAAAAACAAGGAATTGTAAAAAGTATAGATTGCATTTCTTAGTATTTTCTTTCATCGATTTAGAATTGTATGTTTGTATGTGCTTGTCTGTAGTGACGTAGCATGGTCAGACCACTGTCTGTCTGTCTATGTGTGTTTGTGCGTTCCTGTGTGTGTGTGTGTGTGTGTGTGTGCATGCGTGCGTATGTAATCACCTCCAAACGGGGATGTAAGTTTGACAACGTACATTCAAACCGGGGACGGTCCCCTATTTTGTGGACATAGGGAGAGTTGTGCAAATTACATGTACTTGCATATAGGGCTATGTTGAAAACTGGGAAAAATTACTATGCACCAATCTACGTCCCCGGTTGCCTGTTAACTGTCACACACAAATTGGGTGTTCCCGGTTTCAATTTGGGCGTTCCCGGTTTCAATTTGGGCATCCCTGGTTTCAAATTTGTGTGTCCCCACTTGCATTTAAAATACCACACACAACCATCCCCAGATGGGGATTACATAGACTCAAAATTACCGTCCCCAATTTGCACCAATTACAAGTATGTGTGTGTGTGTGTGTGTGTGTGTGTGTGTATGTATTTGTTTGTTTGTTTGTCCGTGGGTGTGTGAGTATATGTGTGCCTGAGTATGTGTGTGGTTGTGTGGTATTTGTGACCGGACCAGGGGGGTCGGGTGTTTCACAAAGATCCCAAGTCGACAACGCTAAGTTGGATTGAATAATTATTGAAAGCCATTTCTAGCTTCGGAAATTAAACATATTCAAGAGCCCAAATTAGAATATTTGAAACTTTCCATAAAATTTCTCATCAATAATTTAAAGTCAGTTTGATAAAAGAAAATGTTAATGATTTTTTGTTGGTCAAAATTGTAGGCCTTGACTCTTTTAAACAATTTTACAAAGAAAACTAATAATGGCTTACCATCATTTTCAAGTCCAACTTAGTGTTCAGTTTGCAAACACAAGAGGGCGACATTTTACAATCTTTCGTATGTGAGGATTAAGCAATAATTGTTTTTTTTGTCAAAACTAAAAATCGCCAGAATAATGGGCCGTATAAAGAAAAAAATGTTTCAGTTTGGGGATGAGATAATATAATATGCTTACCGGTATTTCGTTTTTATCCACCAACAAGAAACAAAGAAAGCTAGGTGTTACTGAGTTTAAGTATTCACAAAGAAACATAAAAGCTCCGTGGCGGAGCTATATGATCTTGGTGCAGGAAAGATGTTATTTTTCTAGTATTGTGGGCTCCATAAATAAGACATTGCCGTCAGATCTTGTGTCGAATCCATTGGGTATTCTATTATATTTTGTTGTTGTTGTTGTTGATTTAATAAATAACTAAATAATTATGTTAAAATGACACTTCCGCCGAGTGGCATTGCGCGGGGCTCACTGATTGGAAAAAGGGGGCATATATATTTAAATCATGACCTTTCGTTTGTATTGCTGCCAAAACATTGGGGCGCCCAATCCATGCATAGGCGTGCCCAAGAGGGGGGGGGGGGGGGGGGGGGGTGGTGTGTTCAAACCCCCATCCTCCCCATTACAAAATTTAAATGGTCCCGAAAACCAAGTGGTCTCGCAATTCGGCTTCGAAAAATTTTCAACGACACCCCCCCCCTCGAAAAATCTTCACCGACACCCCCCCTCAAAAAATCCTCACCGACACCCCCCTCGAAAAGTCCTCACCGACGCCCCCCCCCCCACTCTAACAATCCTCACCGACACCCCCCCCCCCCCTCAAAAGTTTGGGTCGAGGAAATAACTCCCCCTTGAACAAATCCTGGGTACGCCACTGACTTTATGTATAGCAAACGATTACTTTGGGATGTTGGTCTCAGTTTCTCAAGGCCGTCAGCAGCTTCTCAAAAGTGTGGGGGGCATTGCGGGTGAGTGAGGGAGCGACGGATGGGGGAAGAGTGTGGCTGTTGGGAGCTTTTGCATTTGTTTTCAACTAACAAAATAAGATGGTAACAAACTTAAATGTGGATATACGGAAAGTTTTGTTTGTGCCCCTAACCCCCCCCCCCCCCCTCCCACACACACACACACACACACACACACGCGCACACACACACACACATATTTCTATTTAATAAATAAAATAAAAAGTTTAAAACGATGATGGAATACATAATGCATTAGTTTGGAAAACATTAACATTCCAAACACTATGTTACACTTAAAAAAAAGAGAGTATAAGTCACAAGCCGTATTCATTTGTGGCGACCACTCAGCCCCCCCCCCCCCCCCCCCCCCCCCCTCCGGCCCGCCCACTGTCGAACAAATATGCGCGCACGCCATTTAAAGTATGCCGTCATCGCTTTTCATTGCCCTGGGTAATTGTTCAGCTCCAGCCCGCCAAAATACAATCGTTACTATCATTAGACAAACGAATGTATAGCATCACAACTTCGGTAGGGACATATATCCCTGTTCTATGATTCTATCACTGTTCGGACACCATTCAAGTTTCACCCATAGAACCGTATCCTCTAACTTATCATTTCATACAATTTCGTTCATATATTTATCTTTAACACTCATAAGGCGAAGAAATAGCCCCAAGGCCCGTACACCTCATCTTTCACACCTGCGACTTTTGATGAAATGAAGGCCCTTTAAATTAAAGGTAACTTGGTAACTTTGTTTTCGTTTCCAAAAGCATTACTTATACAGGATAAGTAGGTCATATACCAATTACATGCATGCAAACTAGTCTGGTCGTTTTATGGCAAATGGACTGGAGTATACTCCGAGTAGCTTGGGCCAAGATAAACGTGCAAAAAACAAAACAAAACAGTCAAACCGCGTCAAAACATAAAATTTGCGTTACAAATTAGTTTTATACACATGTCACGCATACATGAAAAAATAATGTTCATAGCTTTACAATGTTCACCCCATTGCAATGCCTTTAGGCTATACGTGTTGTTACATGTATTTAACTGATAATTCATGCCCTCCACTGAAATTTAATGTACAGTTGTGCAAGTTATTGTCCCCTGACAATAATTATTATATTACCAAGAGTATACCTTTAATTTCGTGCTATACGTCGAATGTTTGTGTAGGTCCGATTTTTTTACGAGGTTGCCACTTACGAACGTCAATGGGCATCGGTTGAAAAATATTATTTTTTCTCAGTCCGCGAGAATTGACTAAAATAAACTTGACTTCGTTGTTTTTTGACGTGTCCTTTTCGCGTTACAATGGGATGTTCTTTACGTCAATAAGGGATATTGTTCCAACAAGTTGCTATGTGTTTTGGCATCACTTGTCAAAGCAAACTGTGCAGAGTGGAGTATACAGTGTGACCATGTATGGCGGGAATTTGAATGTATTCATCCAACTCCCCGGGTGTGAAAAGAGTTCGCAAAACTATGACTATATCGGCACAGTGGCGTATAGGGATGGTGTGTGTGTGTGTGTGTAGGGGGGGGGGGGGGGTGGGGTGGATTTGGCCCCAAAAACAATATAAAGGGGAAATCATTACAAATTAATAAAGGAATACATATAATGAGTCCCCAATAATTCGCATGCCCCCAATTAGTATGCCCACGCATAATCGATTTTTTGTTGTTGCTATTTTGAACCCCCGTAAGTGATTTTTTTCACCTTTTTTTCTCACTATTTTGAACCCCCGTAAGTGATTTTTATCTCACTTTTTTCACTGATACATTTTCCACTGATTTTTCACTGATACCCCCCCCCCCCCCCTCAAGGGGGGGGGGGGGGGTTAAACCCCCTAACCCCCCCCCCCCCCCCCGTAGATCCGCCACTGCGCTTGTTATTCAAAGGAAAGCTATGCCGTATGCTGCCTTGTTAAATACTTGGACTTAGCATGAAACTATATTAGCTAGCACGGTTTTATGAATATGACATGGGGCCAGTTGTTTAGAAATATTAATTATTTTCATTATGAGTGATACCCATGCAGATAATTATACAACCACTACCCAGCAGTATGATATATGCTCCCATCATCATGCCAGTTTACGCTAAAAAGCCAGCATTTATCGATGGTTCGTTCCGAGTATAAATAACAAATTAAATATCAGTTACAGACAGTAGACCGAACCCGCGAAAGTTTGAATTTAAATAAATCAACTTTTTGTGATCTGAATTTCCGAAATTATATTGTCGGTACCCTATAGTCTATACCCGTATTCCGAATTCAAACAGTTTTGTTTTAATTACTCATGTCTAAAGCCCAAGAAAGGGGGCTTGTCCCCTATAGAGTCAATATTTTGTTTTAATCACCGCATCAACAAAACAATTATTTTTACGTTTTAAAGTAATCACAATACAATTATATCAGTATATTACATTTCTACATTATACAATCCAACAGTGATTTGAACAAGATTATGGCTATAAGATTACTGGTTGGAATTCTAAGTAGGCTTCAAACTGGTCAGACCTTATACATTATGTTATCTCAAACAATACAAACACACTTCGATCTAGCCCATAATATTTAGATTATTAAATATAATTCCTTTTCTATGAAACTATCACACACCATTTAGCCTAAGATTGGCATAATATGATTGAAGTCTGAAATATCACTCTTGAAAAACCTTATGAAATAAAGGATCACGTTGAAATGCGTTGAATTGTTGAATCCAAATTAATATGATGTGTGTTTTATAAACTAATAACCTGTCTTTGTTGAGACGGACAATGTAAAATATAAATATCGCTATAATTTTCGAGGAATCTGCAAAATGCGATCATATATTAGTGTTACTTTTCAGACAAATGGCTTTATCGCAATTTGCAATTTGAGGAAATTTGAGGAAATAAGACAAGAAAAAATGGCATTGAGCCAAAATGTATACGGCGTGAAATTCAATGTAAACAACAAAAAATTGCAATATAACGCTGTAGATGATTCCATAATTGTATTGTGATCAAAAGTTTAACATTTTACTTCTAACAAAATTTGCTTTGAGGAAATGAACATGAAAATCGAGGACTAGACTAGACCTAATTTGAAAAAAAAAGGAGTAGAGATCGGTCGAGTCAAAATAGTTTAGGTATTTAGGTCCACGTCAGGAATCTCCGATTGACGTCAAACTTTGAGGAACTAACGAGGCCTGCGGTTGGTCAAAGGCGCAGAAAGCTTTATTCCACCAATCAAAAAGGTCCACATATATACGAGAACAGAGCACAATTCATTCCGTATGCGTTTTGTGTGTGTGAATGTTGCAATCATCGGTCAAAAAAATGCGTTGAAGCTGCGTGTACGTGTACAGTACGATACGGTACCGTACCGAGGCCGTACAGTTTGCAACGCAGTTTCTTTTCTCATCCGCTCTCTGGGGTTCTGCGGTGTACAATCATTTCAACCCGATTCCTGCTGCTTTTTACCCATTTAACTAGACTGTAAAGCTGTAGTTAATAATTTAAAAGTAGGTGTCGAATTGGGGAATCACCGGTCGCAGGTTAATTTGGGACATTTTGTTAAATATCCATGAGAAATCACATTTTTTGTGTTGGTTGCGTAACTTCGGCTCTCACTCTGCATACGGCGTGCTGTTGACGGCTAGGCGGCTAGGCTAGCGGATCAGCCTTCTGGAATCTTGCTGGGTCGGCACCGACAACTGGCGTGCAACAAAGATTTAGGGGAAGATATTTTCTGCTCGAAAATTTCGAGTTTTTCATCCAATCAAGCGATTGGATATCAAGCCTACCTTTGAGTAGAGATTGTTCTCCTTTTAGGCGACAAACTAGGACATAAAATATGGAGCTACCTCACAGTTATTCTGCAGACGAAGTGCTGCAACATTTTGAGGTGAAGGAGTCGATGGGATTGGCACCACACGTTGTTCACCAACGTCTGGCGCAATATGGACCTAATGGTGAGTGGTAAAATCATGGTAAAACAGAATCTAATCTGGAATGAATCACAATAGAAAGAATGAGAACATAAACAAGTGAATAATATTGAGCATTGTGTAAAATCTACTGGAGTAATTTTAGATTAATAATCATCAGTTGAACATTGTCTTCTTGGTTGGATTGGATTTTGTGTTTCAGCTGAATGAAGCTTGTTGAAGTTGAAGCAATGTACAGTAGGCATTCCAAGTCTTAAAATGGTGTGACAATGCTTGCGTGTATGTGTGTATCAATTCAATAAAAGATTACTTACAAAAGTGTGTTTGGTGTGTATGTGAAATAACGAACTGAATATAATTATTTTGTTTAATTGGGCATTCTCTTCCGTGACGTGGCCACGTCCCACGGCATGACAAAAATGGATGCTTTGCATTTGTATAGAGCGTCCTTTCTTTTTGACGTGCATGGGCAGGCTGTGTGGGACGTTTTGGAAGGAATACAGAAATGTGTGTTACAGGGGTTTGAATGTATGTTAGCATACTGATGAATAATCGTTGAGTCTATCTTTTCATTAGTATAGAAAGCCCTAATACAATAATATAGTGCATTGTGTCTTGTGTGTGTGTGTGTGTGTAGATAATTGTGTCATCTGTGCAGCAGTACAACAGAAATGCAGAGTTATCTCGGTATCTGGATCAAGAATTACACAAAATTGTTTCAACATGTTCCACAACATCCTCCCAACCTTTATACAACATCACTACTCCTACAACCTTTCCTACATGTACATGTATGTAAATGCATTCAAACTGGATCAAAATGTGAGGGAAGTAGAGTTGGGATCCACTGTCATCAGACATGTTTTAAGGTCTTGGCCCCGTTGGGCCGTTGCAGAAAGAGATACAATCGATTGTAAGTTACGATTGATCGTAAGTCAGCAAATTTACGCGTTTCAACAAATCAGATTTGCGCATCTAGAACACGTGATCTGACTTACGATTAATTGCAACTTACAATCGATTGTATCTCTTTCTGCAACAGGGCCCTGGACATACAAACTTGTACTTACATGTAAGTAAAAAGCTAGTCTTTATACAGGCATCTTTTCAATTGAACTTGAAAGGAGGATGTAACAGAAAACAATCCAGATTTGTTCATTATCCAAGTACATGTACCTGTGCTGTGTGGATCTCCATACATGTTTCTATGCAGATTTGTTGAATCGGTAAACCTGAATAGTACAGGGAAATAAATACATGGAGGCTCTGGGCAATTTAACCCTAAAATGCTCCAAAATATCCCCCCAAAATCATAAAGAAGTCCTTGTTACTCTCAAAGAGTTCAATTTTAACAAATTTCAGAGTGCAATTTTAATGACTGGCTATATTGATAAGTATCCCCCACTAAATAAAATGTTATTTTGCCTGGTTACTAGTGTACAGAGTACAGATCTGTAATGTACAATTACATGATAATTATGACATGTACAGCCCTGGTCGTGCATTTCTTACTTTCACTTTGTACTACATGTACTAGGCAGATTTGCAGCCGGGTCTAGACACATAGCTGGCAGGTCATCCTATATGCTTTTCCAGATGTGTGTATCGTCTAGTGGAATGTGCCCATAGCACGATCAAGTTTCACTCGCATCAATCTATAAATCATCAAGCGGTTTATTAGTTAGCCCGACTGAATGTTCTTTGCATGCTTAGCCTCGTGCAATCTTAAATAGTACTTTATTTAAATTTTATCTATCAAAATTTCAAATCATAGGCAACCAACCTCCCCTCTAAGAAATATCTTTTGAACGATACATTGATGTCTTTTTTTTTGGGGGGGGGGGGGGGGGGGAGGGGGTTCCAAGGTTATCCAACTTTAATTTGTAGGCCACAGAGAATGTTTCTTGTACATTTGTATAGAATTTTCATGCAAAAATAAAGAAAGATAATTATAAATGATACCAACTGTATGGATACACATGTACATCTTTTATGAGTGTTTATCGATAACAGTTGATGTTAACTACATGACATCTTTTTGCTGCTTGTCTAAATAATTTACCCTTGTTTTCAATCAGTGATATTTCTATCAAATTGTTATTATTGTTCCAATAATGCTATTCAAATCAGAGTGTTTTTCCAACCAATGATTGTAACCAAACTTATAACTATATAATTGAATTTCCATATTTGTGTTTTGTTCCGTCATTCACTCCTTTGAAGGGTAACAGATTCATTGTGAATGTACATGTGAAGAGTTTTGGTTGCAGAACCTAATAAATGCCAATTTTGATTTTTGTTTAAAGTAAGGCTGCAATTAATAATTACAAAATAATACCTTTCAAATGATAATTCTTTTATGCCTTCCTTATTGCCTAGTGGCACAGTCGGGCAAATAATTTTTTATAAGATTCTTCAAATTCTAATGGCCACAAACAAATAAAATTATTCATAATTCTGTTAGATTTGGTTGCCCATTCGGGCCAGTGGAATTAAGCATTGATCAGTGAAATTTGATGGCCCAAAGCTAATTTTGAGTGGCCCCAGGCCAGCGGACCTGTGATAATTTGAGTATTGTTATATAAGGCATATTTTTGAAGTAGCGTTTAATGTGATCATTCTCATTTTCTTTACATTTCAACAGCTTCAATAACAAGTAGTATCAGAAATTGACAAAAATGGAGATGTTGCTTTTTGGAAGAAAGGCACTTCAATGGATAATTGAGCTATCACATTGCCTCATTGAGTGGGTTTGTGTGTAAACAACCTTTGGTGCTTCTCGCACCACACTTCTGACTTGTGGTCACAGTTCATTATCAAACATATTTGTACTTCTCAACTAAACAAACACATCAGTAGCTGTAGTTAGAAATGATTACCTTCCTATATTTTGTAAGGGGTGGGGGGAGATACGATTATACAAGGTCAACATATTGTCCCAGGAATCCAGGATTTCCATGGAAATACTGGGACAAAAATAATCTGGTGCTACATGTACATGCAAGATTGTACAACTTGTAATCTATCGTGCATGTCGTTGGTTGAGAAAGAGAAGGGCACATTAAAGTCACTTTCTGTACTTTTGAGATAATCATAATTAAAGAGAAATAGTAGTAATGTCCAAATCCTCAAAATCCAATCTGAATTCTAGCATTTCCCTCATACAGTACCTTTGTTGTATTTTGTACAAATAATAGAAGCATGGGACAGGTTTTGTTTTTTTTCAAATTTCCCTTTCGTTAAAAGGATATTTACGATTGAAGTGTTCAGATGTTAAACTATCCACTGGATAGTGATAACCGTGTATAAAGTCAGTGCACCGAGTTAGTGAATATCACTTTGCATTTTTGCTCATTACTCAGCCATATAACGTCCATTTAACTTGACATTTTCACACAATTCCCAGTGGACATATCAGATAACAACAATACACATTGTATCAACCATTCATTACTTTTTGCACATGTCAACAAAGATACTAGATCCCTTAAAGTTTGCTAGCCATGTAGAAAATTATTTAAGCTTTGTTTTATTATTGATAAATATTTCATGAATTATTATCTGTAAATTTAGCCTAATGACATAAAGAACGCTCCGATCCGCATGATGGTATGCAGAACTTTATTAAGCCCAAAATTAACTTGAAGCCCTTCTCACTCTCACCCGACGATATTTTGTAGTAGTCTTTTACAAATGTAATATGACAAGTTTCATTTATCTATTTTTAGCAATCGTTAGATAAACCTTGTCCATCAAGCCAGGTCCACAATACCTTGAATAGTGTGAATGAAGCCTCAAGGTCTATTTGGCAACACGTTTCTTTTCTACATGTACATTTTAGGTCTGTCCATAAAATCAATGCAGAGTTCAGAGAAGTGATAATTTCTGTTTCCTACTAGTCTTGATACATGGATATCATGCAATTGATGGGCCTTTAAATACATGCAAGTATACATTCAAACATGTGTTTAGTAACCACCTACAGGAAACTGACAACTATAGACCGATGACCTCTGTAGAAAGGTTCCATAACATTATTTTTCTCTGTGATGATGAGCAATCTCTAACATGTCCCTTTTTCTCTCTCTTTTCTCCCTTATGTATATTTTCCAGAGCTGCCTGCTGAGGAAGGTAAGTTTTCTTCTGTTGTTATTTATCAATTAATTATTTGTTTGCCAATGGCTTTATTGGCATATGAACTTTCACATCACTTGCATCAAGAAAAAAAGGCAGAGTGCAAGAAAGTTAATACATCAACAGTATTTCCCATTCAAAGCACAAAAAGAATTGAATGTTGATTAATTGGAAAAACAAAGTACTAAGAGATAATGGTTTTCTGGAATTAGGCTAGCAGGTCGCAACAATTTTGAGTATTAATTTTAATTACTATTTTTGTTCTATCATTGAAATATTGAGGTTAACAATATACAAAAATGTTGCTCTGCTTTTGTGTGTACAGTGTGCAATATACATGTACTTACACAAACATGTATAATAACTGAAATGTAGTCTCTAAGAAATCATTTTCATTAAAGAACTAAATATGAACAGTTTTCCACATGGATCATGCATACAGTATGAAAAATGTTTGAATGCTTTATTCTAATCTTGATTTACACCATAAAACATGCATACATTGTAAAATAAGCCCAAACAATTGAATGCTTTATTCCATTTCCATGTCAATCTTGGCAGGCAAGTCCCTATTGGCGTTGATCTTGGAACAGTTCGATGACCTCCTTGTGAAGATCCTTCTGCTAGCTGCTATCATCTCCTTTGTAAGTACATTAACCTCTGAATAGTGCTGCGATATTGGCGAGCCATGCATCTAATATAGGCATTCCAATGCATCCATTATTGCTGATAGTGTACCTTTTCCCAGATTTTTCCAGTGCCTGGTTTTTCAAAGTGAAATTGGCAACATTGGGGTGAATTGCTACAGGCATCACAAAAATAAACAACATTCCAACAGAAAGTTCATATTTTTGGACAGTTTGAAGTATTAAAAACCTCAAATACTGCTCCACAGATACATGTAGTATTAATTCTGTCTCCACCTGGTTGAAGATTTCACAAACTTTAAGTGCCAATGTTTTTCCCCATGCCGATTATTGGCCAATGCAGAAGCACTCAATGTTTTTGTTTTTCTTTCTTGAACTGGTAGCACTATACTATCCCCGAAACAGGGCTTGCCCGTAGCAAATGCTCGAGTGTCAATGGCCATTTGGATGTTTGTGGTTCAGCGCTAAATTTTGGTAACACTGAGTTCACTTTTGGTTGCCTTGGTGCAAGTAAATAAAAAAAAAACTTGTAAACCACTAAAGGAAAACTTCACCTACATGTATGATTAAATCAGTAGAAAATACTCTGCACTATTGGGCATTTGTTTTTTCTTAGTATTAAAATATAATTGCCTTTTCCAAGTTTTCCTCCTGCCAAAAATCTGCTGAATAATGACTAACATTTTCTTCACGCAATCAGACATTGTTTATGTTTTGTTTTATGTGCACATCTTGGTAACACAAATTAACATGTTTGTAATAGTGCACAAGTAAGTCAAGTATGTAGAAAGAAAAAAAAAAGAAATCAATGAGCGGGTGGATGAAATGTCATCCAAAGGTTTGCAGATCTGTAACTGGAGCTGCGTAGAGTTAATTACCTAGTGTGTGCAGGCAAAAACAGATTAGACAGTACATGATGTTCTAGAGAACCAGCCTTTTGAAGAGCAGCGCCAATGGGCAAACATGTGCCGCAGGCTGGGCATTCCTGCACAGTTGGGGCACATGGCCATGGTCCATTTCATTAAACCAGATATATACGTACCATCCCTAAGCTAAAGAGCTTATTAACCAACTTTGTGCAAACATGCCTAATGTGGCAATGGATAATCATATAAACCGAGGGAATAAAAAAGATGTGTGGATGTGGATGATGTAATTGCATGATTGTGTTTATGTGTGTGTGTTGTGTGTGTGTGTGTGTGTGTGCATGTGCACAAACGTTCTGTGTGTGCGTGTGTATGTATGTGTTTGCATCTGTATAGACCATGTGTGGTCACAGTTGTACATTGTTGTGTCTAGTTTTATGACTGGGGACCTGGCACAAAGGAAATTCCCATCAACAGTTGAGGTTGTAATTTATACACATAAAATGTGTATGAATTGTGTCGGGGTCAAAGATTTGATAAATAATTGTAACAAAGTTCTATACAACCATTGATGTGTATTTGTTACAGCATTGCGTGTGTTTAGTTTGTATGATTTTGTATTGTGTTTGCAGTAATGAGGTGGGTTCATAAAGTTATCTAGCAAACATCCAGTTAGTGCTGTGTCACTTGCCATGTGTGTTTTGCGATATGTGTATGTCTGTGTGTAAATGATACATGGGTGGGGGTCCAGGTCTTATCTGTGACGTCAAAACAGCCCCTGAGTTCCATGTGACTTTTGCTGCTGGCGTCACACTAATTACCACATGGCCCTTGCTTAATTGAATTCTACATCGGCTTGGACTTTGAATCTGAGGGATCGTAGCTTGTGAACTAGTATGTCAGTAAGCTTATGAACTATAGTACTAGTGTTGCAATCGAGTCCACCATTTCAGAGGCCAAAACTAGTAGAGTTGATTAAACAAGTACAGTGCATTAAAGTGTTACAATCGAGTCCACCATTTCAGAATTCTAGTAGAGTGTATTAACAAGTACAAGTGCATTAAACCAAGTCCACTATTTCAGAGGCCAAATTAGTAGTATAGAGTTTATGAAGAAGTACAGTACATTAAAACTAGTGTTGCAATCGAGTCCACTACATGTATATCTGAGGCCTGAGACTGCCATTAATATTCACATTTGTTTCACATTCGGCCTTGGGTCTAACTCCGGAGTTAGAGTCCGCTGAAGGACCGGTCTCGAGGCCGGGACCTGGACTACTACACTGATTTAAAAATGCATGGAGCACTTACATTGTACATGAAGAAGAACCTCATTCAGACAATAAGTGTCCTCAAAACAATACTATTTCCTATTAGAGTCTAGCCTAAAACTCATTACTAAATACTACTGATAAATGGACTAAATATGTAGCGAAATAACAAAAAAAGGTGTGTTCGCATTTGTACAGCTGCATGTGTGCTTTGTATACAAAGTTCAACATGTTTATCCTTTTGTACATAGTAGTTAAATTGTTTCTGATGCTGGACTGATGTGGGACTGCCAATATGAATAATGTACTGGTGCAGAGAAATTACTCTTAACGTCTTTCTTGGGCATGTAGTCTAGGGGCCTCATATAGAGATTTATGATTAATCGTACAATCAATCCCGTGTCAGGGGTAGGAAAATATACGGGGGCTTGAGGGCGATTTTGCCCCCTAATTTTCAAAATAGCCCCCTGAAATCAGTAGGCAGCCCCTAAAATTACCATCTAGGGGTATTATGTAAAAATATTTTGTGATATCCATTCAGATTGAAAAAGTAGCCCCCTAAAATTAAACATTAATTCCTGCATTGATCCGAGTAACATGGATTCAATTGATTAATTGTTTGATCAGTCTTATTTATTGTACGATAAATCATTAATCTTATATTTTATGGGGCCCACTGAAAATGTTGCAAAGTGGATCAGGAGGATAAGAATATCATAATTCCATAAATAAAAGTTTGGCTAGATGCCAATATGGCAATCCTTTTTCAACAGCTTGTTTTATAGGATGTAGTGTCATTGACTAACAAATCCTTGTGGCCTAATATTGGTTAGTAGTATCATAGCTCCTTGGAGATACTAATTCCCACCAAAACAAAAATAAAGCATACACTTCCTGCTTTTCAGATCCACTGTTGGTTTTCCTGACAGGAACATAATACTAAAATTATTAAGAATTGTTTTCCTGACAAAAATACAAATTCTGAAGGGTGATGCAGTATTTAATCTTTCTTTACTAGCCCACTAACCAGTGTATACCAGTTTTTATAATTGCTCTTGGAAGTTGGACATTGAGCTGAAGAGTGTACTTATTTTAAAGAAGCTGCAATTGTGTATATATTCTTGATTGAAATAATACAAATAATTGTTTATTTAAAACCATTTTTGTTTGAAATGCAATGTATACAAAAACACATTGAAATTAGAAATCCCTTTAATATCAAAAATAAAGACAGTAAAAAACAATTATTTTGCTTTCAAATCTACAGTTAATATCCTAATTTTTACAATTAAAATCAATAATTAGTTTTTTGTTCTGCTCATTGAAAACAAACTGATTTCAATCCTGACCAACTCTGATATATTAGTTTTTAATCTGGGATATGATCAATAAGTAGTCCGGAATTATGCGCATTTTGGCAAGTGCTATATTACCATGCCTATATAAGGAAAGGAAATTTGCACTTGAACCATGACCTTGACTGATTAACTCTAGGCCCTCTCAGCACCATACATGTGATGTACATGCAATAACACTGTGACCTTTACATTAATTGGCACTTGTGGGCTTAAGTCACATTGAACTCCTTGCTGTTACATCTTGACATTATAGTTTGAGAAAGAGAAGGGCGCTAAGTCATTTTTATGGACTGGAGATAATCATGTTTGTAAACGTTTGAAAGCCATGTAGAAAGCTAATTGTAACTATTTGTTTATATATTTAATTATTACTTCCAAAATAAGACATAATTATAATCTGAACATTTTGCATCACATAGAGGAGACCAGGCCCAGCCTGAAAAAATGGTATGCATAACTCAATGTAGCACAAAACTGACTTAATGCTCTTCTCACTCTCACCTGATGACATGGAAACAGGCAGGCATCTTTCCTCTCTCTCTACCAGTCCCCAACTCGGCAAAGTGAGGAGAGAGCTGTGTAAAGCACTTGTCACATATCACCGAATAGCGTAAACAGATGCCCGGTTGAATACAAAATTTTTAAAAATCAAATTATCCGGTGGTAAAAGTCGTCTCCATTTGCTTTATGCACAAAACATACCACAGGATAGAAAAAACGTACATCGCCTGACAAGGAACGGACAAGAAACGCATACAAACAGAGACAAACATATTGAAAATTGTTACTCTCCATCAGGCATCCGTTTTTGCTATCCCGGTGATATGTGACCAGGGCCTGCCGTAATGCACTGGGATTTTCTCGGTTGGCCCGAGTGGCGGCTTTCAGCTGGCTAGGGCTTGCTGCAAATGGTAGGGCCTCTAGGGTCCTGTGGAATGCATGGTATGCAGGGATGCTGCATACTTGCCGATGTCACTGAGACCGAATGTACATGTACTACAGTACGGTACAGCAATGGTACAACAAGGGTAGTTGTAATGTACAGGGTAGTACTTAATGTACATTGCTTGTATGTATTGCACAACTCTTTCCCTAGTGTCTTGTGCAATGATAGTTCCGAGTCCTTACATTGTACCCTATCATTAAAAAAAAATCAGTTAAAAGAAAAAAGCTGAAAAAGTCTACAGGGATAATTGTATACAAAGTATTGCTGAGATTTCCAGTGTATTATGCAATGATGGTTTCCAGTCTTTCCTTTTCCTATCATTGCAAGAGATTAACAAAAACGTATATATCTGGACTTTATTACAAAATAAAGGCTTAGCTAATTCTTCAACTGTAATGTAATGATTATACATTTTTATATATCACCGATTTCCCTAGTGTTTTCGTGCAGTGATGTTTTCCATAGTGATGTTTTCCATTTAACTGGTCTTTCTGACAGTCTTCGTTAAAGGGGTAGTTTAAGTTTTGGTACGGCTAAACTTTAGTAACCAAACCTGGACGGTAACCTTATAAACTAATAGTTATAAACTCCACCATGCTCGAAAGGTATACAAAATTACAAACGACTAAGTAAAAAGCATGTTATAAAATCATTAAAAAAGAGCCATTTAAACACAAGAGGGCGCTTCTAAAAAGGCAGCGGTTTCAACAATTTTCCATACAAAACTATGCATGTGATGTTAAAAAATAATCATTAAATATGAGAGATCATCAACAAATGTATAAAAAAACGAATTTTGAAAATTTTTTGAAAAAGTGCAAGCATTTTTTAAATTTTTGAAAAAAACGTTTAATTATTTGGGCCCCAAATAATTATAAGATCAGATATATTTTTGATATTTCAGCCGTTTCTGGGTCGATTTTGACCAAATAAAGTTTATTCTGCCATTAAAATTGCAATGTTCTCCTCAAATTCGACACTCAGTTTTTCATTACCCTCAAAAAAAAAATTGTGATGTGCAGCGCCCCTTCTCTACCAAAACTAACTACTACCCCTTTAAACCATATCTTTTCCATGACAATTTGAAAAATCCTACTAAAAGCTTTTAACTTGTGTGTTATTAAAATGCCTCCGAACAAAGGCTTAGTTCTTCTAAAGTGCTGTGATGATTTCCAGACCTGTTACAGCCTACAGTCATGATGGAACCCCTTTTATATCTATGTCCACAAATATAGAATGCATTAACTCGTAAAGACTTTTTGACATTGATGGGGTTTTCTTTTGAGTGGAAGAGTGTCTTTTATAATTTCTGGATATTAGCAAGAAGAAAACAAAATTATTCAGCCATCCTAGGGTATGTTGATATCTAATGTAGATAATACACCCACGATATTGTATTCATGAATGACCAATTTATAATCAGCAAATCAGTCTTCTAATCAGTGAAAAAATACACTGGGGCTCGGGGCAAAGTCACCTCGCCCCTGAAATGCCCAAAAAGAGCCCTGAAATTTTTGTCGAGTTCAAATGCAACACAATTTCAGAGTGTCATTTTCATGCAGGCAAGCTTGAAAAGTAGCCCCCCGAAAAATACATTTTTTCCCCCTTGCTTCAAATGTACCAGAAAGTAAAAAGATTACCTAACTTTAAAGTAATATATACACGGAGATCTCTATATTTTAAAGTGATCGCATTATCAAGTTAAAAAAAAGACCCCTTACTGCATTTTTTGCATAGTTTGCATGACATACACTGTCCCTTTAATGGTTCAGTACTTGTGATGACATCATGATCCTCTTCACGTCATGTGACATTTGATGTCATGTTTGACCCTTTTTCCTTCATGAAAAGTGAACCTTTTAAAGTAACTTTGATTTCTTTTTAGCAGTGTTTATGATTTCGTTGAGAGTTATGGGGGGGGGGGGGGGGAGGGGGGGGGGGTGCGGGATGGGGGCGGGGTGCACATGAGTGGAGGCGGGGTGCACATGAGGGGGGCAACCATTCAAGTAACAGTAAATGTGTGTCTTATGGAGAAAATATAACAGTCTAAGGTTACTTGATCATGTACATACATTGTTGGTGTGAGTACTAGTTCAAGTCAACAATTTTACTTTTAAATCATAAAAAAAAAAAACACAAGCAACCAAGACAAACTTATTGCAGTTTACTTGTGCGAATTTGATGTCCCCAATTCCCACCATTCCCTGCATCAAAATGTCCTCTCCATTTCCACGACGCTGACCCTTCGTAGGAGCTTTACCTGTTGCGTTTATACAGTAGGTGAATACAAAGCTCAGCTTTAAGCAAAAGGTCACACGGATGACAGCGGATTTTGTTTGTAAATTGCCAGGCTTGCTCAGTCCCTGACAGGCTAGTCTTTGGGGCTAATGGCCACCATCGATATCTATCTCTCTCTCCGAGGAATGTTGATCGACTTGTAACTGTTGTGGGCCCCCTTGAAGACTTTCCCAGGCTCCCCCTTATCCATGGCCTAACTCCGTTGCCCAACTGACATCTAGCCATTCACATTTCTTAGATGTACACTTGCCTGTGTATTAGTTGGGAGAGGGTTTAATAAAGTAGAGAAAACATGTCTGGAATACTTCAAATTTGCATCTAATGCACCTAATGCATTTTTAATGGCAGTTGGTCCACGTCTGGCGGTAATATTATATTCAAATTGCACTCGCCGATATGGTATTGCCTGGAATAGGGTACCCTGACACCCTTCCATCCATTTATCATAGTAATTGCGCGCATTCGATTACTCTGTAATGAAGTGTTGCCTTTCTGGCATACAAGTACTTAGCTGATGTCTGTTACTTATAGTGCTGACGTTATGTACACGTATTGAATATGAATATATCTATTGGTATGTCTTTCCATTACACCAGTACCTACAATTGAAAATAATAATATTAAGCATGCTCGCCAACAGTGAAATAAATAAAAATAATGCAAGGGACTCAGGGCGATTTAGGCACCCCCCAAAAAAAAAAGCCCCAAGACCACTGAAAATCCTTAAGTGCCCTAGTACAATGTGCATGAGAGTTTTAATTTCAATTTTGTTTTCTGAGTGTTATTGTTAGAACTGAAATAGTTGAAAAGTAGCCCCCCCAAATATGAAATTGTTTACATTTTTTCCCCTCCTCGCTCCAGGGATCATACACATATAGGTGTAAGGAAGAGTTTGACATGTATAGTTTTTTAGAAGGACTCCATGCTTATATTAGTTGTATAACATATCATATTTTCAATTAACTAACAATAATTATGATAATAATAATAAGTTGTCTTCCATTTTATGAAAGTGCTTAATATGAATTGATAATCATCTCTAATGCACTTATGACATTTATTACTCAAGGTTTTTGAAAGACTCTTATCTCACAAGAATTGCTCCCACACTGGATTAATTAAATTCTCTAGCTTGGTCTCCCATCCCAGTCAAAAGTAATTAACCCACCATCCGATGGACCAGTTGGACATTTTCATTAGGCCAGAAGAGTAATATAAATCGTCCGTGAGAAAAGAGAAGGGTGCTAGTCACTTTTTTATACTTCTGAGATAATCATGTTTTATAGTTCCGGAGCTATGTTATAAACCCAAAGGCAAAACACACTCTTCTTTGTTCATGTTTGAACAGTAATTTCCAAAAATCAGTACACAATCACACAATATATTTGATGAAACTTTGACATCACATAGAGAAAGCTCTGACACTACCAAGATAGGATGCAGAACTACAATTTAGCAAAAAAAATCAACTTACGGCCTTCTCACTCTCACTTGATGAAATGTAGTGTTGTTACCCAACCTTTTCATTAATCTCTATGGGGCAGAATAACTTCTAATTTCATTGCTGTAAAAATTTTATTTCTCATTGTGGTTTGTGCCAAGAGATGTGTGGGAGAGA
>JBAMJV010005481.1:0-32500 GCA_037951105.1 Echinarachnius parma
AAGAGGATCATGAAAATGTCAAAATGTTAGAGCAGTGAGACTAACTTTGTATACCTGATTTGCAATTTCCTGCAAATTCACGTCCCTTCCGTCTGTGGAGTTACCCAGCACCCCCGCGTCAGAGTAGACGAGTCTGCACTGTTTTTACATCCTGTTTCATGAATCGCTGAGCTGTCCCACGAATCAAGGCTGCTGGATAAGGGCTGTATATCCAGTCATAGTCGCTCCCCTGGTAGCCTATTCTACTTTCGCTGATAACAGAAGGGCTGCAAGACCGGGTCGAGTGCTGTACTGTTTTTGTATTTATCCCGAAAAGGAAGATAGAAGGTGCTCGGTTACTACGCGCGCGGGTGTGGTTGTATACAAGTTCTGCATACTGCTACTCACGGACCAGCCCCCTTCATCTCGGCTCCTTACTGGTAGAAAGGGGAAATAACGCCGTGCATGTGTGCGTGTACTTGTGTGTGTGTGGTAACCGGTTCAGCCCTCTTGAGTTACTTTCCTTGGTGGAAACCTTTACTCGTCGGGCCATTCTTTGTATTGCAGTCCAAAGCTACGCCGCAAACCGATTGAGGATTGCGTGCGCTGTGTCTTTGGAGGCAAGAAAAAGTTACTTGCTACCCGAAATTCGCTGTGCCTTGGATGCTGGGAAAGTTTATCTCACCTATGTGTTGGAGGTAACCCCCAAGTCGTGCTCATCTTGATTCGTGTTTGCTCCGAAGATCTATTGAACTTTTGGGTCAATTAGAGCTCCGATTTGACAACTCTCCTAATGTCGTAGCGTGAATTTACTTGGACTAACGCCAAGGGAAAGACGAAAGGCATGGAAAGGACTATAGGCACCAGCCTTCATTTACTAATGGAACTGAGAACCAGGGTAGCACTTGTCCTGATGCTGGCAACGCTAGCACTGGGTAGACAAGTCACATTACCAGCAGGTAAGTCGCTAACTTCAGTTATTCTTCCCATCCCATTCCCTCAATCGGTCGAAGAAATCTCCACGACTTAAAAACAACAGCCTGAAACGCATTGCAGCGGGGCGCTACGCCTACACCATGTACAAACCCCTACCGAATCTTGTATTACACCCGCTGGAGGGAAGTGGCCAATATTTGTTCACTGTCTCGCAGCGTCATCACTTTTTTGAAGCCCATTGGCGTACAGCTACATCAGCTCGCAACGCGCCTTCTTCTATCTTCCTTGTCTTGATGCATGGGTCAATGCGGCACCAAGAAAAACATAACGCTATTCTAATTAACATATTGACCCTCTTGCTTAGCTTTACAGAACATCCGACAGTCGAAGGAAATGTTGGCCTATTATTTTCAGGGATAATCATCTGGTATTGTGTAGTGTTAAATAATTATATGTACCAGAATTGATACTTGATAGTCACCATAGAAAATGTATCTTTTGCAGCGTTTATTATTAATCTCTACTTGTTTCATGAATTGTCAAAGATCAAATCGAAAAGTGAGTTTCACAGTAACATGGACAATGATGGAAATTTAATTTCTCAAGACGCTACGTGACCATGATTGTTTTCTTATCTATAATGAAAGGCGTCGCTATGGACGATTTAATAATTTGAAAGAAGTAAACTGCTGTAAGTCACTCTGTGACGATATAATCTATTTCATTTTTGCGTCTCTCTTTGTAAAAAAAACACCCCAAAACAATTATCCTTCGTGTTTCATCTACTGGCAAATTGTTGTTTATTTGTGTTTATCGCAGTGAATAATACAAGTAGCTAAGAATAATTGCTAAGAGTAAGATTTATGTCGTTACATTAAAAATAGTCACTCAAATATTTTCATCCTTCAAAGTTCAAAGTTAAAAAACGATGATGATGACGATGTGTGTTTTCAAATAATATCAGACATGCGATGGTTATAGTACAAAATATCAACAATATCTAAAGTAATACTGTTTTAGCTATTTGGATATTATTAATGAGTTCATGTGAATCTCAGCACATTTACATCGTTATCCTTTATATCGATATTTGAATGAAGTCTTTGATTTAGAAATAGAAGAGCTATGGACAGTTTTATTAAATCGTTTGGTCATTATGACTGTCGGTATTTCAGACTGTTCAGGGACGTAGGATATAAAACAGGAAAAGTTTCATGAAACATTTCCACATCCAAAAGAACCCAAAATGACAAAAACACACATTAGATGTTAATAATTTTTCCAGAAACATATTGGATAAAAGGGCAATACGAATTTCCAACGCAGGTATACCACTGCAATTTGTTTATAATGTAACAGTTGTAGTAGAACTACTTTTAATCGATGTAGAACGGACTGATGGGGGTGGGGGGGGGGGGGGGGGGGGCGGTAGGGTATCCTCCTGCCTCAACCCCAAGTCCCAACCCTTGTCAATGTTAGTCACCAATTTGTGTTTGTCATCATCCTGATGCTTTATTTTTCAACTTCATAATGAATCAAATTTACTTATGGGATGTACTGTAGACGTGTTATCATGTTATGCTTGCAAGAGTTGTTGCGTCATAGAGTCAATAAACACTCTACATCATACTCCTACTCCTAGGCCTACAGACTGGATTACACTGATGCGACACTCGTTGATAAATGATTTATGTGCAAATAAACCTGTAGCTGTAACCAAGGAGGTATACGAAAGTATCCTCCTTGCTGTAAGTGTAACCATGTCTGTAACCAAATATGAACGCAGTTGTTTCGAGGCATGCAGAAGGCTATGTGACCCCTGACCCCGTATCAGTGTGAAACATGCAATTACGCTGTAGCCCTCAGCCTTCAGGTTCATGCCTTCTTGAACCTAGTCGATAGCGAGAAACTGTACTACTAGCTAAACACATGTCTGGGTTTGTATAATCAAAACCAGGCGTTGCGAAGTGACAGTTAATGTGTTCTTTCATTTCTCGAATTCTCACCCTCCTGGAAGCCGGGGCTAGCCGGACTAGACATCTGGTCCAAATCTGTTCCGGTTCGTTTTCCTAAAATTACTTCAAATTACTTCAAATTAGTTTGTAGGAGTGTTTGGAGGTAGGGAAAGACGGGTTCATGGGGCTCTATTATCCAACTAATTAGCTTTTGAGTTAATCCGTTTACCGCACCACCTGCAGGACAGAGAATGGTGCAACTAATTATCGCGATTAGTTAGCCGGAAGCGACTTGGAGTTGAACCCCTACGCCTAGACCTCAGATATATCTAGGTGAGGGGAATTGGGGGGGGGGGGGGGGGGGGGGTGCGGTAAGGTGAATTGAGAGAGGGGCATTCCTCATTCAACGAAAGTTTGTTTGAACTTTTTGGCACTGGACCTTGAAACAACTAGCGATATCATACAATCATACAACCCATCATCAGTACATCTTCCCTGGCTCCCACCTCTCTGCCTTCATATTAGATACACAATTAATTCACATTTACATCGTAGATTGATCTTTTCTCTTTTATGGGTGAAGTTACTAGTGATCAGTTTCATAGAACGATTATTCAACGTGTTCTTTTGAAACTACAAGTACAATTGCACTTCCAATCGTCGTATATAATTTTGTTTATATTATTTTACAATCACATGGTTAGCCCATCATATGCCTTATTGATAAAACTAATTAATAATAGTATATTGCAACTCTTTCAACACTTGTTAAATGTTTACTCTAATGACTTTTGATTACAATTACTTCATAAACTTTCTCCAAATTATTTTCATATTTGGTCTATGTTGCATTTTGGTATTTGGATATACTATTGTTGTATGACTTTCTCAAATCTCTTTCATATCGTTCTGAAGTTTTCTTTTCTTTATTCAAAAGGCGTGTCAAACACTAGTTTATCTACGAAAACATGAAAGGAGTCGTCGAAGATGCATTGCATGTGCATTGCCACGTCGCTTGCCCAGTCTTTGCCACACGGATAGCTAGGTTTCGTTAGAAGTGGCACTGATATGCACTGTGATTGGCCGTTCCACGCCAGGGAAGAATGTGCTCCCATCTTATCAACTGTGCCTCGGCCCAGGCCCACATACTCCCAGCGGGACCGTAATTGAGAACTTGAGCACCCTCACCACATTAAAGAGACAGTTGCCATTTTCTGTTTCAGATGGTGTGGGTCCGCATAACTCGCGTGAAACCAAGGAGGTGAAACCCTGTGAAACCAGCCATGTATGGTCAAGAAGGGTGAAAATAAACCCGTTCAGTACTGTGATCAAAGATCAGATGTAGAAAGCGAATGATCATGTTGTTAATTGGTAGTGGCAGCCTGGCAGGTCTATCTTCTTGGCTTGTAGTTGTAATTCAACGGAGAACCTTCTTTGGACCTCGTGTCAGTTCTTCGTCGTTAGAGGTAGGGGGTCTAGGACCGGGAGAACAAAGACAGGGGAAAGATGTTTTGGTGGGGTTGTGGGGTGGGAGAGGGGGAGGGGGGGGGGGGGGGGGGAAGAAAGTGCTCCCGAGGTGAAAGATGCAATCCTTGCAAACTGTCCTGTCCAATTTGCGAAGGAATTAGGTTCGAGAGACGGTCGGAGGGTCTTCTGCTGTAGTAGTGTGTTTTACATCGATGCATGTATACTACATACTAAAAGCATATTAACGCGCGGAATGTTGTGATACTGCGATAACGATCTCCTACGAGGCATGGGAAATAGATAAAGTACATAGCATACCAGATGGCCCGGGTCTGACATGGACAAAGTAACCGTTCCTAACAAAGGGGTGCTTCATGAGTTTATTTATACCTACTCTCTAAAAGTTTAGCAAGGAGCTTGCAATCCCAGAGTTTACATCCTTAGTGGTTCATATTCATTAGTCATTACAGGTTACAACGTTATCCAGGTATATTCAGGGTTCGTATTCCCAATTCCCTCAAGTTCTTCGTTCACATAGATAAATACAGATTACAGTTACAATGGGTTTTAAAGTAATTTCGACGACATTAAATTTACAGCCACTTGGTGACATTGTTGGAAGGCAAATGGCAAAACAATTACTACTCGTTTTGGATTTGAAATATCGATATATATAAATCATACGTGAATGTCTACTGGGACGCCGTGTTCAATCTAGTATAAAGTTAGGGCGACCCATTTACAATGCACCCAATTCCTAAAAGTTCATACAGTACACAGTGCGAGGGAAAATGTCCCGCCCTCCCTCACAGCTCGGTCGCTTCGTCCCAGGCCTCACCAGCCCCCTCCTATTTACACAATTTGTCCAACGCGCCTGAAGCTGATATCATATTTCCAACAATTGTGATATGAATTCAGAGTTCATGTCCAAACACAAAATTAAGCAAACCTCCGATGGGGACAAGACATAATTAGAGAATATAATCTCAGAAGATAAGTTCCCCCAAAATTCAAATTTGGCCTAGTGCAAGCGTTCAACCAATCAACAACGACTTGTAAACATTGTAAAATAACTATTATATGAATAAGGAGGGAATGAAGGCATGACATCAGGATGTATTTATGACAAACCCTATGCTCAAAATTATAAGCCTGAGGCAACAACTTGTGATGGATACTAGGATAAGACATTGTACAAAAATAAGTATTTATTTTTCTGTTGGTGGCACGTGTATGTAATCCATTTTATATCTTCTGGAAGTAATTGACCATAATTTGACCTGGATGATCCACAAATATGTCAACGATGTCATAAAAATGCAATAAATGATCCATTACGGACAGCTGTAATCAAATTCAGTTCTAAATCGCTACCCTCAGCAAATTTCTGTTTGCCAGTTCACTTCCCTTTACTGCTTCCTTCTCTGCTCCTTTTTATTTGAATATAAACTTGATTAAGTAGCAATTATCAGTTTGGTAATGTTGCTTCGAGTTTGATGTTATGTAACGGGCGGAACAGGTTGGGAACAGCTATATCCTCTGATTAAGTAACTTGTAAATCTTATGGAAATGTATATTAAAGGGGTAGTTCAGTTTTGGTATAGGGGGCGCTGCACGAAATAATTTTGTTGGGAGGTAATGAAAAACTGAGTGTAAAATTTGAAAGAGCATACAATTCTAATAATGGCAGAATAAACTTTATTTGATCAAAATCGGTTCAGAATTCAGAAACGGCTGAAATATCGGAATAAATTTGGGGCCCAGGTTTATTCGATAATTAATTTTTTAAATTTTAAATGCCTACACTTTTTCAAAAATGTTCAAAAGAGGTTTTTAAATAGTTGTTGATGAACTCTCTATATAATCATCACATGCATAATTTTGTATGAAAAATGGTTGAAACCAATGTTTTTCAGAGAGCCCCCTCTTGTGTTTTAACGGCTCTTTTTGAATGAAAACAGGCTTTTTAATTTGTCGTTTGTAATTTTCTATTGCTTTCGAGCATGGTGGAGTTATAATTATTAGATTGTAGTGTTATTGTGCAGGTTTTGGTTACTAAAGCTCAGCCTTACCAAAACTGTAATACCCCTTTAATCTGTCAGCACATCGTTATCATACCCTTGCAGAAGCGTCCGTTGGCGTTATTGTTCACCGATTGTTTTAATTTTACTCAGACATTATTCAAGGGATCTAGCAATATTGTCCAAATCCTCAAAACTTACTTAAAGGGCATCAAGCGTGGGGATGCTACACAGCGGGTCGCCATTTTGAACTGGGCCAGTTTGCGCGCACCGCATGACACTGAACTAACGTGCATCACGCACCGTGCGCAACGTGTACTTAAGATGGCGCCGCGCATCTGATTTGACGAATCTGAAGTACCTTTAAAACTCTAGTGGTTCTCTCATACCTTTTTGTATTTGTATAACCAATAGGAGCATTGAACATGTTTTAGTTTTTCAAATTTCGATTTCGTTATAAAGATATTTACGATTGCACTTTGCAGTGTTCGGATTTTAATAGATTTGTAACTATCCACTGGATAGTCATAACTGTGTACAAAGTCAGTGCAATGAGTTATGGAATATCACTTTGCACTTCTGTTCATTACTCGGCCATAAAACATCAATTTAACGTGACATGTTCACACAGTACTTAGAGGACAGATCAAGTCACTGTCACTGTAAGACTATTCTCTTTATGATAATTTTGGAAAAAGAAACCCCGTATGAAGTAAAATGAATTCATCCAAAAATGCAAAGACGTATGACAGTAAGATACGGAGAACAATACTCATATGGAATTGTGGAAGCAATCAGCCCTGTAAAAAAAGGTTGTTACTGTATGTAAGTATATACTGTACAATTATTACTCAGAAATTAAACAGTAGATCCGTGAGTACAATCGTAATTTCAAAATTACATAATGTGTGGGACTCAAATGTAAAATAAATCACTTTTCCATGGCATTGGGATATGAAGTTACAAACTTTTCAAAACATAACTGTTTGACGTCTGACAAAATATAGAGGTTGCTCGTCTATCCGTAAGGGCTACAGTTATCTAATCATGGACTCTGGAGCGTAAGATGTATTAATCAGTGTAGCCTCTAGCATAAGGATTTTAGTAAGTGTCATAATTCACGAAATTGTTTGAGATATATTCGGACACAGTGTCCGCTAGATAAGTAAATAATATATAGGGAGGGAAAAGTGCAAACTCAAGTAGTTTAAATTTATAGCTACTCGGCCAGCTGCCCACGCACATGTGACCCTCAGACCAGGGCATTAGAACACCCACCCCTCCGCTATGTAATAATAGGTGACTTCCGGTCCCATCCCATGCCCCTTGTACATGATTGTAAGGAGTAAGTCATGGGGTGAACATCATTCGTGTGAAACACACCTCCATCTAGGCTACAGTCTCTTATGATCCCATGCCCGATGTCGCATGTATCAATTAAATTAGTAACATTTATACGCTATTATTATACATGATTGTATTCATACATCTTCATCATCGAATAAAATGTGTTGTTAGACGCCTACAAGCACAAGTCGATATACAATCTTGCCAAAAATATGTGGCTCGGTATTTTCGCTGGCTCGCCCCAAAATGGCGGGGGCGATCGAGGGCAATCAGGGGCCATGGACACCTCCTGCCGTGCATCTTCTGACCTTCCTCGGTTTTCCTATCTTTGGGACAGAGGTGGGACTCGGTGGGATGGGGTGGGGTGGGGTGTGCGTGGATGTGGTGGAAGAAGATTCACCAAGGGAATTTAGTTACAAAGAACTATGTAAGCTTTTCCATACCGTTCTCTCTGGGAAACTTTGATACGATAGTATAACTGCTTGATGTGTTTGCAACCGTCGACTCTAATCTCGGAATTTCTGTGAGATGAGTCTCGATTGGAAGTGACATCTGTGTGTGTAAAGTTCACTTTTTTTGGTAAACCATTATCATACGGGAACGTGGTATGCTCAATATGAACTCTACATGCATTACAATATCTAGAATGGAATGGGGTCAGACAAACCCGTAGGGCGCCCTCCTGACTTTACGTCAACCAACATGACCAAGGGACACCACCTTTTGACCGCCGAACAGCATGAAGGTCACCATTGATAACGAAGGCTATTAGGAGGTCAGCGTCAGGGGTCAAAATGGCGGGCGTTCGATGGAATATTTAACGTATTTATTGTGCATAAATGAGTTGTGGTCCTGTTTAACAAATTTTGACCGTAACCACTATATGCCCATTTCTAATCAACTATTACGTCAAGAGCTAGATATCAGAAAGCGCAAGTGCCAAGTCATCTACAGCTTCCAGGTCGTTCAAACTGAGGTGTTTTAGAACCAGATAATTCCTTTTTTTAGAATCAGATATGGAATGAGTGTGCAATTCACAATTTGAGGAAATATAGTGATGTTAATCGTCGAGATCTTTTTTTCCATGTTATTCATTTCGTTGTTAGTTTTTACAATCATTATTACGAGGCAAATCAAATATTTCTCGTAAACATATAACAAAAGGTACGGCTGTATAACTTAAAATTAACAAAATATATTGTGTACTCAATTGGCCATTCCGAGCACTCATGAAAGTAAAGCAATATTTCAGTACAAAAAAAGTAATATTTCTGGTCTTGAATCCCAAGGATATTCTGTGAAACGATGTTATAGCGAAGTCATAGCCTCATAGCACATAGCTTTCGTAAGAATAACAATTTGTCTCTCCGTGGGTCGTCGTAATTTCGATGTAATTGTAAACACGAAGTCACGGAGGATTGAAAACTGAATGGTACAAACCATATATTCCCAAATCTCCCAATCCATGGGCCCAGTCTCAGGTATTTTTGGGACTAACGGGACCAGTCTTGATTGGGTGAAGTTTAGGGTCGCATCTCGTAAATGGATCAAGGTATAAGACCGTGAACTCTGTCTGCGAGCAAAGCTATAATTTCCTTCCCTACGCGACTTATTTTGCTTGCTACGGTACGGATCGACTAGACAAGAAGATACTGATGTATTATTCGACTCCGTTTGATCATGAATCTTAGCTATACTGAGCCAATGTTTTCTATAGTATGATTTTACCCCCTGAAACTTCGTTCTGCCGTCGTTCATTATAACTATAAGGCCTAACTTGAAGACGTCCTATGTGTAGGCCTATCATTGTTTACATTGGTGTCTGCTAAGTCAAACACCTAGTGCTTTCCTGACAAATTCTAAATGTCGTTGTTGCTGTTTATGTTCTTGCCATTCTACATTTGTTTCAATGGGTTTCGTATAACTTGTCAATGCTTTCTTTGGAACTTTTATTTTTTTATAGATTTATTCTTACACGTTGTTTATATTCATGATTCAATATTTTTCAAGAGACTAGCTATCGTGTACTTTTACACTGCTATAAAGCAGTGCACATATTAAACCGCAAGAACACTGACGATCTTTTCTGTTTCTTAAAAATATGAAAACTGTTTCTTTTTAACCCGGTTCCTCCTATAATTTGTAATTTCTATTGAGTTAACGAGTTATTTACTTATTAAAAGGCGTTTTTACCGTATGCTTCTACCCGTATAGTCTTTGGGTTAAACAATGCAAGTTAGAACATTATTGATGATATCCTTCGAAGCCGACTTGGCGGACTAGCGGAGACGTCCTTTCTGCAATATTTAAGTTTCTTACTTACGCGATTTTCCCCCTTATATATCTTGAGACTTTGGATGACTCAAGATGACCGTTTCCTGCGACTGCAGCTGAAGCTTGTTACACGCAATTACTGCTGTCTCTTCAACGGTAACGGATTCTGACAGGAGAACTGCGATTTGATCATCTCTCTCTCTTTCTGACGGTGCTCATGCTATAGTATAGTATAGACGTGAACAGTTAGCCTAATCCATGGTAATTAACAGAATTAACAGAATATCACCGAGTTCCAAACATTGAACCGTTCGTAATTTCTATGGCATTGTATATCATCAGAGTTGGAAGTCGGTTTAAATGATTAGAAATGTTTACAAACGAACCATGTTTTCCAATGCACTATGATAATGCAATTAGTCAAAGAGGAACCGCAAACCGTTGCACTCTATCAAAGATTATCCTTCAAAGAAAATATATTATTTATTTTAATTTGTATACGCTTTTATTAGCCGAATAAAGCAATGAAAAGATGCTTCAAGTTCCACAAAGCCAATTTAATTATGATATAAAATAATGAATGTACATACCAAACACCTATCAGTTAATGAATAATTGAATTTAAACAGTTAGAAATATCAATTAATAACTTTAAGGTAACCCAAGGAGATGGAACATTAATTTGAATTTAATTTTCGATGGTTAAATATAAATCTTGCGTACTTTATTGAACAAGCACTGTGAACATGCATTTGTATTAAAATCAACTGTTTGATAATAATAATTGAAATACGCTCTTTTCAGATTTCTCTGCTCTCTTTTAGGCATTTTAGATGCGAAGTCACAAGTTTTATAAATCACGATTTTGACACTGCATTTCAATGTTAGAAAACGTACAAAAAGAAGTATATTACTAGGTCAAGGGTCCGTAGCCCTACCCTGAAACCTCGACGTCTAACATGATTTATTCATTGCCAAGGGGAACCTGGGCCCCGTTGCAGAAAGAGATACAATCGATTGTAAGTTACGATTGAGCGTAAGGCAGAAAATTTAAGCGTTTCAACCAATCAGATTTGCGCATCTAGAACACGTGATCAGACTTACGATTAATTGCAACTTACAATCGATTGTATCTCTTTCTGCAACGGGGCCTAGGTGTGATATTTGATAATTCTATCGAAATAACAATACCTTGTAGGCAATATGTGTTAACTTGCTTTGTAGGTTTGGTTTGCAATGATAGTTATGTCAAGATTTTCGAAATGGCAATACCTCGTAGGCAATTGTAGGTAAGCTTGCAATATTGAGGGTTATACGCCAAGAAGATATTTGACACAGTTGCCTCACTATTTACCTTGTAGGATTTGATTCCTACTTCTCGTGTGTCATTTTGAGTTTCACCTTCTACTAGCTGCGCCCCAGGCTTGGGCTCAGTCAAGTAAATACTCGCCACTTCCATTTAATTTTTCCAATTTCACCGTGGATTTACTTGTCTGTCAGGCCGTAATAGAATTTGTTTTACATTTAGATTTTGGGAGCGTGCGCTAAGCGATAAATAAGATCTACAGCTCGAGCTGAAACGGGGTACCTATGGGTAATGTATCCTCCGTAAAGAAAAATCCGTAGGTTAGATGGATCTTTCGCCTAATTTAAGAAAATGTTAACCCCTAGCATATGTATTATGTACCCATTTATTTATCTTTTTTGTGTGTAACACCTCGATTTACTAATAAGACCAATGTCACCAATGTATATGCCCATATTCTAAAAATAATCTTGTTGGATTGTGTTCATAAAGCAGATACCGATGTACATCAGGTATTATATGAATGGTTATCTGCAGTTATTTTGGCCAAACAGTTGGTCTACAACTCATGTTGTCTATATATTATACCGGATGCCTTTAACTTGAATTTCCCCGACTCCAAACGCAATCCCTAACCTAAAACCTAACCCTAACTATAATCATAATCCCTAATTATAATCATAAGCCCCAGAATGTATGTTTTTCTAGTAGACCAAATGGAAGTAGACCAAATTGGCTGTAGACCAATCGGCAAGTTACATCGCTGAATACACAATTCGTTACTTCCATACCAATGTACCATCGTCATGTCTAGGGTGAAAATATACGTGCAATACTACTACTAGGCTATGGTACAGTATGACGATCCTAAACCTTATCTTATTGCATAGGCTAAATGTAGACTACCCAACTACAATACATGTATTGCTACAGTGTTGTCCATAGTATATTGGTATCCCATTAGTATCAACACCGAATTTCATCTCTGCAAAAGCTATCATGGAGAAAGTTGGATCAGGTTGTGTCCTCTGACAGCCGTGACAGTGTGGTTAGCGAATAAGCAGAGATAGGGGTCAAAGGACAATTTGTATTGTTTTAAAGAACTTTAATAATCGAAACTTTACCCGTTGGCGAGATTCACCAAACACCAAAACAAACGACACCGTAACCGCAGTTCCCACATACAGGAAATCGTGTACGTGGGCGATCGAATTGGGCGTTAACACACTGTACTTTCCAATACAATTCTCAGTCTTTTCTCCTATTAAAATGGAATTACACGTAGAGTTTTCAGAATTTCAGTCAGGTGGAAACGCACCAATAATCTTGTTTTCCTTTCACAACTAAAGTACATTGACTAGACATGCCTCAGTATCCCATGACGTATTCTACTCTTCTAACGTCATTTCTGATGTTAAAACGATTTCATAACTTCGAAAAGTACTCCAATCCAAAGTTTATCCTAAAAATGTATTCTTAACTTGAACTTGACCGTGAAAAGAGATTGCCACCCCCTTTTCATTGGCTAAAACCAAAAATTACGTGTTACGATTACCTCTTCTTGACACCTTGCCAGGCCAGTGTGATAAAAATAGAAACTACTTTAACTTGTATGTGCATAGCCATAGGGAAAATTAAACTTGAAAAATTGCTTATTCACTAAGAAAACAAAAACTGTCATCGTTTACGGACTATACCCCGTACAGCTTGCCTTGAATGAACATTTGATTTTATTCAGTAATTTCGTTGACACCATACTAAGGAGGTGGGGCTTTCAGAAATTAGTGGAGACAGCATATATCAGTGGCATAGCGTGGTCTAACTGAAGGGGGGGGGGGGGGGGGGGGCACACTCTATGTGTTTCCTAATATTTAAAATGATTTTCCCGTTAATGTTTTAGATGTTTTCAAAATATGGGAAGGTGGGCACTAAGAGCGAACGAATCGCCCAGGAATCTATTGTCTACAGACGTACTGGTGAATGGCATTGGCGCACTCGCAAATGGTTGGCCCGTATGGAACCAGGAAATAGTGTTGGTGGTGGAAATTAATTGCTTTGTTTATGAATTACACAACCCCTTGCAAAATGTTGGGTATCTATTTGATATCACAAAACGGTACCAAAACATATAATAATGTGTTGTTCTTTGCCTGGTGGTCCCCTTTAATGTAATCGAAGTTAGACACGTTATCCTTTCTCTTCGTAAACGATATTACGTAGTTCTTTCACTGTCCCCATGGCTGTCAAAGGTTTTGAGGGCGCTTCAGAAAATGAAAATGAATCATGTATAAACTAAGCCTAAGGAAAATAAACGAATAGTGATGAATCGGGTATTAATCAATTTTGTAAGTGAAATGTATTAGAAACGGCATATCGGTTAAAGACAACCCATCTTGTGATATCGTAAATACAATACTGATAGCAGTCATAGCACTGACCTGCTAATAGGTTCATGGTGGAAAAGGAAAAAAAAGTGTAAGGAAGAACCACCATAATCGCGTTATAACACATTTCGAAAGTGTTATCCTTACGTAATAATAGTGTTGTTGTATGTTATTGCCCTTTGATAAACAATAGACAGAACATAACATTAATGTTACGTGGCACGTGGGTCATAAATAGTTCAAATACTGGTTTAAAGGGACTTAGTAACACAAATCCTCAAAATCCAATTAGAATTCTAGCGGTTCCCACAAACCTTGTTGTATTCATATTAACAATAAAATCATGGGACAGGTTTCGGTTTTTCAAATTTCCCTTTCGTTAAAAAGATATTTACGATTGAAGTATTCAGATGTTAACTTATCTTCGTCAAAACCGTGTACAAAGAGAGTGCAATTTTTGCTCATTACTCGGCCATATAACGTCCATTTAACTTGAAATTTTCACACAACACCCAGTGGACATTTCAGATAACAGCAATAATGTATACATCGTATCAACCACTCATCACTTTTTGCACATGTCAACAAAGTTACTAGATCCCTTTAATGTAGACTTTGGTCCATGAACCATTTAGTCCTAGTTTGATTAGAATATTTTGTATATATCTCCACGAGATCAAGCCCTTGACCAGACACTCCTTTGTGAATTACAATAGTTAGAGGTCATTACAACTTACGATCTTACTATAAAAAACAAACTAGCGATAGACTTGATAGAACAGGTTATCGCACTTCTTGGGCCTAAGGCTAAGGCTATTTCAAGGAGTACTTAGCACAGGCTGCACAGCTATGGAAACTCCGTGTTTCTTTCAATGAGTCTCAATTTGGTACGTGAATTTACGTGCACCCATGAGACAGAACTCCAGTCAAAACTGCCGTACATTACCTGTGTTGCTTCACTAGCGCACTCCTCCATTTGAAGACTCCATTTGGTTTCGCCTGTACTGTGCATACCGTGTCCTTGGCTCTTAATTTGCTTGGTCATCATTACATCTGCATGGAGCGTGGTAGGCGGTGTAGTCAAGGCCTCTCCCGCCGACGTGGCCGGTAGGGACAGTGACCTCCTTCCCGCTGGCACGACGATATCTGCTGCTGCATTGTCTGGTATTTCACTATTTCGTCCATGACAAATTTTTTGATCGTATGATTTTGTTAAAAAAATGAATATCCCTACATACAGATGTCTGCAGTTGTCTTTCTGATACAACCAGCCCTCTTGGGGTCTAAACTGTTGTTATCCAATAACAGCAACGTGGACCTGATTACGACTCGCGCAATATATAAGCATGGCAATGTAATTCGGTAAAACAATCGGTATGTTTCGATTTCATGGCCCATGCAAGTTCACACTGAAAAAGGAATGCTAATTCACAGCATAACCCAATTAAAAAACGGGTGTTTTTATGGTCATTAAGTTATTTAACTGTAATCACACGTCTTGCTAGAGTGTACGTTTCTTTTTTTAACCCTTTTCTGTTTACGGTTTACCTTGGACTCACATTAAATTGAATTGATTAAGTTTATTCCGAGTTCTGACAACCTGTTCAAGCTTCGCAGATTCTTGGAAATACGTTCATGCCAAATAATTAGGGCCCTACTGCGAAACCTTGAATGAGCCTGCCTGACGCAGCTATTACTGTTACTAAGTTATATAAGCATAAGATAAGAACATTTTTAAGGGAGAACCAATTTGAACAAATGTATTGTAGGATCGAGATGAAAATGCCGACGTTTTACGTATCAAACATACCAAATTGTTTTCATGTTTTTTCAGCATCTCACTAGTTCTGCTAAAACTGTGATAATCAGTTTAGAAAGTTTTTAAAAACTTCTTCCAATTTTGTATGTTGAACACGATTCAATCAGGATATCTGTACGTAACTGTAACAACTAGTCTGTGCTCCTCAACATTACTGTTTACAGGACTAGAATTTAATATGCATCAGATTAAAAAGAACATGTATACAAATGAAAATCCTGATCGTAACCACATGTTGCTAACGACTATGAATGTGCTGAGTAAGAGAGTGACCCGGTGACCTTTGAAGGCAGGGCGTATGCTTGACCTTTCAATTCCGGGTCACCAAAATTTGTCGCTATAGACATGATCAGGTTCCGAGGGCATAATGTGCGATTGTTTCCTCCATTCCACCTATCCTATTAAAATCAAATGATCGCTTTCGAATTTCACTCGCATACTGTATTCCATTGCAAATCCATTTAAATCTCACAAATCTGATTGGAATTTGTGTTTGAGACTTTGAGTGAGGAGGAAAAACAAAATATGTACATTTTTGGGCAACTTTACCCGAGGGGGCGGGGGGGGGGGGGGGGGGGGGGGGGTGATCTGTAAGGCGTTACATGGTGAAAATCGCCCAAATCCTTTCAATGTTGTGTTCCTTCCTTTTTACTCTTACTGTCACGGACATAACGCATTCACATTTCCCGTTATTAATGAAAAACTGACATGTTTTGAACATCGTTGCACATTATTGAATATACTAATGTCAAAGTGCCTTGGATAATATCCTATTTCCATGACAACGGTGTTGTCTGATACATGTGCGTGTCCCGTAATCGCTTCCGAGTCTGATTTCATGTAGTTTCACCTGCAGTCGGTAATATATGTCATGACAAGCCGTCAAACATAGGTAGTCAAAACATATAACTAATACATGAAGAAGAAGAAGAAGAGGAAGAAGAAGAAGAAGAAGAAGAAGAAGAAGAAACAAATTATTCTAATCCGCTAGACGTAGGTGTAGCTACACGTCCTGTAACTGTGTAACAGCTCACCACCCTTCCCATAAGGGAGAGACTGGTAATGATAATACTAAGACATGCACTGTTAAAACGCTGTGTAAAAATGGTTGTTGAATCTTTTCATACAACTTTAGGTGTAGCATGATAAGTTGTACAAAGATCTGAAGGGTTGTGTTAAGCAGCCATTGTTCAAGCGCTGTTGAAACGTGTTAAATCACGTGATAGTTTCGACCGCAAAATCACCACGTTAAAACCTCTTTTGTCCCTCCGCAAACCAAGCGAATCGAGATAAACCAAAGACCCCCGATTCGAATCCTACCCTTGCCGCTTTTACATCTTGTTTTGTATTTGCTATTTCAACAACGGGATTGTTGAAATTTATTCTAAACAACAGTTGTAGAACAAATTAAAACAACACTTGTGTAAACTTTAAACAACTGGGGTTGTTGAATGTTTTTCGTAAGGGAGAGACTGGTAATGATAATTATAAGTCTTGCATATTTCAATAACAGCACACTGAAAAAGGGGGAGCAGAAGAAGGAGAAGAAGAAAAAGGAGAAGAAGACGAAGGTGATGAAGAAGAAGAACAAATTAAAAGAAGAATTGGAAAGGAAGTCAGGTCAATGATATAAGGAATATTGTATGGCACGTCTTGTTGCAACTCATCACCCTTCCCATAAGCATGATAAGGGAGACACTGATACTGATATATATCAGTCATACATATCTAAATAACGACATTGCCCACTGAAGAAGAAGAAGGCGGATATTGTGGTGGAAGATGACTACTAGCAGACGAGGAAGAGTAGAGGGAGATATTGATAGAGAAGAAGATTGGATGATGATTACTAATTTAATCATTAATGTGACGATAATGTTATTGATTTCTGACATCCGACTCCATCGATCTAATCAAATTACAAACCTCTACGACTAGTAGTACAGGAATCTCATGTGTCATGATAATTGTTTAGCTACTAGGAATATCTTGAAGGCGATAGGCTGTGGTACCAGTGATATGGTAGGCTAGTAGTACCTCAATGGTGGTAGTAAATACCCTCCGGAAGGACATACTCAAGAGAGCGTAGTAAGCTAATGACATAGGATGATAGGTTCATCTGTCCATGATCATGATCTACCGGAATTCTTCCCATTATGTACCCACGGACCTTCTAGCCGACCTTATTATTTGACCCGCGTAATTTCCTTGGCCGACTGATGAAAGACAAGATTTGCCGTGGATCGGAAATATTACTGATGCTGACGTGTAGCGTCAGCAATTTCTTATCGAGATGACCAATTAGGAACATGTTCCATTTCCTGGGGTTTGTCGGAAATCTGAGAAAAATGTGACGATCCGTTTGCTATGACTGATAACCTATGTGTTGGTTATTCCTTTAAATGTAGGAAATTTGATATTGTCAAGTCTAAATTAGACCACGTCGGTTTGTAATTCCCAATATCTGGAACACACTGTGATGATCTTGCTAGTATGATCATGATAAATGGACGTACCATGGTGGCTACTACGCAGTGTGATCTATGGCGGGCCGTCCTCGTCTAGACATAGATTTTAGCCATTCTGAAAATACTTTAATTTCGTTTCGGTCAACAAGCGTTGAATAAGTTTTATTTAGATGGAAAACAAGATATCAATTTGCTGAATCAATCAAATACTGTATTTCTGTTTGACCTGTCACAGTTGTCCAGCTGTTCACTTGTGTTTCGAAATTTGAGTGGGTAAAATAGGCCTTGGAATATATTTCCTGTTCAGGTCAGTCTACTAGTAAAGGGGTATACTGATTGTTGTACCACAAACTTGTCAGGGTGACCAAGTGAACATTTTGTCTTGCGTCTTTTGCTCCTAACTCCTAAGTAGCCACTTTTACTGTACTCGGCGATATTTGCTCCACGTCGAAATGTCCGCCAACAAGTGCTTTGGTGACAAATCTCAACCAAAGAACGTTACGCCGACAACAGCGAAGGCAATAATTTGTCTACAGACAAAATAATGATCCGCCTAAAATAAGAGTCCCGTTTCCATATAATTGGAAGAATCATTAAAATGTTGCCCATATGTAGGATAAATCGTGGGAAATAGTTGATACGGAAATTAGATTTCGTGAAACATCCATAAGCAGGGGACCTTTTTTTTGGAGAACCAGCATCAACTTGCTTTGTTTCAAGACCGACGTTTATTTATTATTTTAAAAACACAACGAAGTTTTGACACAAATAAATAAGGACAATAATTGAAACTTTGTATTTTTTTCTAATAAAATGTTAGTGAAATGAATACTTACTAGATTTTATCTAGCAGTTTCATTGTATTCGGAGAAGTAGTCTTATAGGAAAGCAAAGAAATGCACAATCAAAAAACAAATAATTATAGTTAGTCTAGGAACAAAACTATCATGGGTTTGAACTTTGAAGGTGTGTATTTTTGGAGATTCGTGCAACTATGCGAATCCCAGAGGGGTGAACCATTATTAATGTTTCGGTACAGCAAGGTCAGATGCCAAGACGCCTTCATGTATTTCATTTCGCGTTTCTACCTTTATACGACCCCCTCTAGTCATGTTAGTTATGTGATCTTTCACATTTGCAATTTTGCACCACAGGTAATTTGTTCCAAAACGCACGTGTTCGCGACTTGTTTGTAGAGCCGTAATTTAACTCACTAGGGAAGAGTTTCGTTCGCTGCACCCATTGGCCAAATATAAGCTTATGAGCTATCATGAGCGGCCCTCGTTATAAACATTCAGCTAGCTTAGTTTCATGCTTAATTTGGTTTGGATCACTGGGCCAATTATGCAACAATTCTCCTTTTAAAGGTACACTTGAGCATTGGTTCTTCCCGAAATTCCCCTTGACACTAAATTGGTTGGTTTTAATTCCATTTGAAAGCTCCTTGAATAAAACATGTAAAACTAAAATGAGAATCATTCCCTTTCAAATGCTCTCATAGCATTTGATTTCAAGATATTTTATTCATAAGTCTACTGGCCGGGGGTCATTTTGACTTTTTAGAAATAATACAAAAAATGCTTATAGACTACTTTGGAAAAAATCTAAATAGGTTTTTAGATAGTTGTTGATGATATCTCTATTGAATCATTATTTTAACAAAACATTTATTGCACAATTTTGTATGAAACAATGGCTAAACCAATGAGATTTTAGAGAGCGCCCTTTTGAGTTGTAACGGCCCTTTAAAGGGATCTAGTAACTTTGTTGACATGTGCAAAAATGGTCCAGTGGATAATTTAACATCTGAACATTTTAATCGTAAATATTTTTTTAACGAAAGGGAAATTTGAAAAACCGAAACCTGTCCCATGATTTTATTGTTAATACGAATACAACAAGGTATAAGGGAACCCCTAGAATTAAAATTTTATTTTGAGGATTTGGACAATGTTACTAAGTTAAATTATAACAGGGTTTTTACTTAGTCGTTTGTAATTGTGTATACCTTTCGAGCATGGTGGAGTTATAACTATTAGTTTGTACCATAATGATGCAGGTTTTGGTAACTAAAGTTAAGTTTGACCAATACTCAACTATCCCTTTAAGTTGCCAACCAGAGTTACCTTGGGGACCTTAGAATAGGTAGTCACTATTGCTAACCACTTGTTTATAAAGCTATATTTTACTTTGAGAGGCAATAGTTTCGTTCTCTGCTGTCCCGGAATCAGCGACGCTTGACTTTCTATTTCTAAAGTTTCAACATTTTGGCTATACTTTCTTTAGATGAGGTTAATATGAATATATACGTCCATCTAAATCGGTTTACATAAATCAGGTACCCAACAGGCAACATGTACACTGTACAGTATGGTTGTACATAGTGACTACCTCAGTAGTGCTTCATATAAATGAAATTCGTAGTAGATACAAGAACTCAACCTTGAAGAAATGTCATAATGTTATTCGATGAGTGATGCGAGGAAAGAAATGTGTGGAACATAAGTAAATTGTAAGGAGAGACGGATATCTGGATGGGTGTGCCTCGCCACCTCGCGGAACTCTTCCCGTATCAAGTGATTTATCATGATGCCTGTCCCAGTTGTAAAACATTCATCCAAACTACTTCTGTACTTCATGTGGATTATGTAGAGCAAACATGTGGTTTTAAATTTATGTGGTGTATGTTATTTCCCATATGTTACAAAACATTAACCAGTACATTGACGAAGATCGAGATATTGTGAAAATGGAGGTGATCCTGATCTTGTTAGTTAAATTTTATATTACATAGCATAACATTAATAAATTATCAACGACCAGCCACAGTAGTTGTTGAGCATTCACCAACACTTATTGTGCAGCTGCAATATATGATTTAGTGCAGATGTGTACTAATGACTAATGTTACTTCCCGCTACGTTACAGAAAATTAACTAATGATCTGATGAAGATAGATATGGTAAAAAGTGGGTGGTTCTGATGCCTTCGAAAGCAAAGCATTCATCAGTTATCACCAGTCCGCATCAGTTAGCAGTGAGCATTCACCGACCCAATTCGTGCAGCTGCAGATGATGTGAAGCAGACGTTATTGTGACTGTAAACCTTTATTTCCCGCTTTTACAGAACATTAACTGACAATTTGATAAAGATAGATGAATAGTAAGATGGGGTTGTTTCTGATCATTAGTTCATTAGTTGTAAACTTGTGATAAATCCACCAGTTGACACTACTTGATGCAGATGATACGGTAACATAAGGGGGGGGGTGATATTAAAGAGTAATTATAAAGACAGTCACCATCACAACTTGATGCAGATGGCCTAGAACAGATGGTTCTAAACTTCACCTTGATAATGTTATATCCGCTGTGTTTTGAAACATTATCCAACAATTTGATGAAGATAAATTAGGTAATATAATTAATACGGAAGTAGATGCCGTAGTTCTAATATTACCTTTTGGTTGTATGACAAGATATTCATCAATGATCAAGTACAACATGATTAAGTTTGTGAAAAGCAGAGGCGGTTTTAATGTTTACTTTCGCTTAAATGCTAAAGGAAAGAAGCATTTCCTACCAGACGTGCGATGCTAACGGCAGGAACTTGGACATTATCGGGGGTTGTGTTGTGGGAGGAACTTCTCCCTGAATAGAGCCCTTTACTTAAACTTGCTTAGATGTCATATATAATGCTGCTACATGAAAACAGAATACTGCAAATGAGAAATCCGAAAGGTCTAAGAACCTTGGATCTCCAAATAATCCTTTGATGAATAATGAAGTTGTTTGGAAAGATGGCTACAACATGGAACTTGAAAGTGGAAGATTGTAACTAAGCTTAAAACTTAAAAACAAAACAAAACATATGAACCAAGTAGAATACATTGCAAACATGTTAGCATACTGATTTTACTTACTGATTGAATAGAGGAAAGTAGTTGGGTTGTCACTTTGTTAATAACCATGATAACGTTAGTGTAAGGTTTGAAAACGATTACCGCACTTATATTTCTATAAATAAATTGTTTTTCATTTGAATCCAGAATTTAACTTAAATACAGGAATAGTATAGACCAGCCTGATTATACTGGCTTACAAGTTACAACAATGATGAACACCATTGGACTGATACATGACTGGATCAAACTTGTGACCAGCATTGACGTCACTCGATTGATGAGTCCATCAATCCAGCGTAGAACATCATGCAGGAGATGGTACTGAATACCCTACTACATGTATATATTCCATGATGGTACCCATTACCAGTGTGATGATTGAATATAGAAAGTAGTTCGGATGTCATGCATAATTTCCCTTCAGTTAAAAGTTTTCATGGATCAACATCCTTGAACCTCCAGTTAAACTTTTGACCAGTAGTTACCAGTTACGTGTAACGTGTGTACTGTCTATTGATGGATCCAGCGTTTTGATAAGCGGATGAAAGATCATATTGACATGTACACCAGCGCCTAATACGTATTATGGTGAAAACGGATACTTCGGCCTACAACCCCCTAAAAGTAAAACACATCTGTCGGATCATCTGTGGTTAGTATGTATAGTAGGAAAAACCCCTAGAAAGTAGTTCAGATGTCATGCAGGCAATGTGGAAATTGAAATGTTGTTTATCAGGGAAAATTTGGAAGAATTGACACCATTGACCTGCCCATTACACCTGACGTGACCCATAGCCTAGATAAGAGAAAGGTAGGTTGGAACGAATATAAGCGAATCACAAGGGATACTATCATAATCTTTCTCTAATTACATTTTGTTGCATTGTAACAACTGAGACCGAGTTATTAGACCACATTTCGAAAGGGAATTTCTTAGTTATGTCCAGCATCTAAATACATCATCTGAAATGAATTGTTGTTCCCACAATGATGCATTGCTTTAGATTAACTTTACTTTGTGAATGCCTGTTTTCTTTCGTTAACCGTAACTTCGGTAATGAGCAGGGCCGAACGAGATAATCTCGATATCCGAACTTTGCGTCCCCGAGGAATTCAGGATGTGATGTCAATGAGGATCTCCCAACTCCCCAATAAAATCGTCACCCCTCTTTGGCGTTATAATTTCCGAGGACCACATCAAGTACAACATTTATGGTTTTAATTCCTTTTAAAAACTTAACAGCAACACGTCAACTTCGTGATCCCCCACTTCCCCATACTCACCCGTGGTATGCCAATGATAAGACATCAGTCCCCTTCGGGATGTCGCGGGGTATATTCGGGAAGGATGAGCTAAAATTGTAGTTGACAATGAAAAGCCGCCTCGCGACAGGTGCCCGCACTGTGTGAAACAACTTTAGCTAGTTGCGTTGGAAGGTCACGTGTTAACCCATTTGGTCATAGGACGAAAGTGTAATTAACCACAATTTCAGTGATTAATGGCAATATAATCATATTTGAAAAACAGACCAAGATACTTGAATGGGAACATTAATGACATCTCTTATATTTAGTAGAAGTGGCTTTAGTTTATTGATTTGTGTCATATACAGTCACCTGTCACTATATTCAGTCACTATCGTGACCACATAAGGAAAAAACAAAAAATGGCCGCTGTAGAAGGTGACCTGACTATAGACAGGTTCCATAACATTTGTTTTATCCGCAGGAAATCAAGTTTTTGTGGCCACTACACTACATATTGTAAAGGTGACTGCAATCGAATGTAATTGATTGTAGCTGGTTGAACTTCTTCAAAATTGTAGTTTGTACTTTGCATCAGCGTGACCGATGTGGGTCCCGGAGTCAGGGACAGGAACGTAATGCTAAACACGATACCAGTTGGTTATAACATGGTTATAGTTTAATTACGGTTCACACGGTTCAGTCAACTAGATTTTGTTTGGGCTCCTCTTCTTTGGCATAATGGCCAATCTGTTTCACAGAGATTAGCCCCTCGCTACGTTACTGATTACGATGATTAAATATGGTCTAATGGCCGATTAGTCAGTATACTAGCTGACCTTAATTGTACCTAGGAGATATTTCTAACAGTTTCGCTTTACACTCACGGTTAATTACACCAAAATGTGAAGGTATATTTGGTCAGAAGTCGGATGTAATATGACTATGACTATGGACATTACGTAGTCCTGACAACAAAATGTTTCAAAATTAATGTGTACTTTTATCAAATATTGGAGATGGTAACAGCAACATGCATTTGCAACGGTTGCAAGAAAGCAATTTTCCTTGGGATTTTCATCCTCACAAGTATATATATATATACAGAGAATGCTTTGAGCAGTGGTGGGGTATGATATATGATCCGTTGAATCGAGTTACACATAATTTACAAGGCATGGGGCTGAATGCAAACTGCTTGAACATTTTCCGTTCTGAGATGACAGTTCAGAGATGACAGCCGTAGTAGAGATATCACAAGTTTTGTGAATTTGGACTTGGTTAGGATATCACATTGTTGTTATGGAGTAACCATACCGTGACTCGTGTATGAACTCGTTGGTGCTAATTTTAATTTATAAATGTAAGTGGTGTGTTGCTCTTGGACAATCGGGACCGCCCCCTTGAGAGCACAACTTCATTCAGTCTATCTCTATGTGTAATCCATGCTGTGATACATAATTACAGATCATGACATTTTGGGAACGGGCCAGACATTTGCATCCTGCAGTTCTGTGTCAGACATAAACACAGACATGACTTGTGGTCATGTGGTTTTATGATGCTGGGGCGGGGGGGGGGGGGGGGGGGGGCAATAGTGAATATTCTGCCATGAACTAAATGATGACACGGATTAACTATGTTCATCATGTCACTGTGGCGGGGAGGAGGAGCTTCACTGCAGTTCTGTGTCAGACATAAACATAGACGTGACTTTCGTGCGGTTTTATGAGAGAGATATGGGGGGGGGGGGGGGGGGGGAGGGGAACCATCAATTATAAAGAGGATTAACTATATTAATCATCATTTTTCATGTCTCTGTGGCGGGGAAGAGGGGCTTCGATGGAGAGGGTGGAGTATGGGGCATTTTTGGTACATTTACTGCCTCCTTTTCAGACAGTTATCGTTATTATTTATGTGAGTACGTCGCAACCTGCCTCGTATATGCAATTGGAACATCAATTCTTGTCTCCCTTTTTCCTTCGTCTGGTTTCATCATGTGGGGTTATGTGGTAAAAGTGGTAACTTGTTTGTGGGAGGGGAAAGTTATGATAAAGACCATGCTCGAAACTAGCACAGGCCTGTTAGCCAGGGGCAACTAAAACATTATCTTTCGGCCACCAAAAGGCATTGATGCTTAATTCCACTCACTCGATTGGGCAAAGAAATAAAACACAAGATTGTATATGTTTTCCTTTGTTTGGGGACATCAGATTGAGGTTTCGGGCCACTATAGAATATGACAAATCTTGTTTTTACTTGCCCGACAGGGCTACAAGGCAAAAAGGTTAAAGGGTACCACCACCAAAAAATAATATTCTTATTAAATAAAGGTAACATCTTTAGTATTCCATTCCATCAACAAGTTCACAAAAATATGTTTCCAGAAAAAAAAAAAAAAATTGGAAACGCATCACCATTCTAAAGCATGCGTTCATGCGGTCTGAATTACGCAAACTGCTATGTGTGCGGTGAATTGCAACGTGTGCAGAGCGAACGAATCGCCCGGGAATCTATTGTTTACAAACGTGCGCGTGAATAGCATTGGCGCACTCGCAAATGGTTGGCCCGTATGGAACCAGGAAATAGCAGTGGTTCCGTAAGTGGTGGAAATTAATTGCTTTGTTTATGAATTACACTACCCTTTGCAAAATGTTGGGTATCTATTTGATATCACATAACGGTACCAAAACATATAATAATGTGTAGTTCTTTGCCTGGTGGTCCCCTTTAATTTCTAGCATTGATAAAGATGAAGACAATTGATGAAAACTCCTGTCATATCTGTCAAACTTGTTTGACCCAGAATCAACGTTCTGCAACGCAACATATTGCAAGGTAACATGTTCTCTGTAAAAAGATTGATCAAGTTTATTCCACAACTAGACATCGATTGTTGTCTAGACAGGTTAATGTAAATAAACGCACTGTATGTGGTGGGGGAACAGTTTAAACAAGATAGACTTAAACACGCTGTTTATGGCACAGACGAATTAAATTGTCCAAATCATCAAAATCCAACTGGAATTCTAGCCGTTCCCTCATACCTTGTTGTTGTATTCGTATTAAACCATAGAAGAATGGGACCGGTTTTGGTTTGTCAAATAGTTTATGTGTCACCCAACCAGACCACGCTACGCCACTGTATATTCACGGCTTCGTTGAAGGGATCTAATAACTATGTTGACATGTGTAAACAGTGATTAATCAATGGTTGATAATATGTGTATTGTTGTGAACTTGTGATCGGTAGACTGATATGTCCACTGAGTAATGCGTGAAAATTTCACGTTGGCTTTGCATGGATGTTATAATATATGGCAAAGTGATATTCACTAACTTATTGCACTGACTTTGTTCACGGTTATGACTATCCAATGGATAGTTAAACATCTCAACCCTTCTACATATCTTTTTAACGAAAGGGAAATTCGAAAATCAGAAACCTGTCCCATGCTTCTATTACGAATACAACAATGTACGAGGGAACCGCTAGTATTCCAAGTACAGTACATTATGAGGATTTTATAACCGCTAGAGTTCCAAGTAAGTGATAAGGATTTTGGCAATGTTATCAGTAACATTGTCCAAATCCTCAAAATCAAAATGGAATTCAAGCGGTTCCCTCATACTTTGTTGTATTCGTATTAACAATATAAGCATTGGGACTTATTGGGACATGTCTCGGTTTTTCTAATGTCCCTTTCGTTAAAGAGATATTTACGATTGAAGTGTTCAGATGTTAAACTGTCCACTGGATTGCCGTAAGTCGTTACCGTGTACAATGTCAGTGCAATGAGATGTCAATGTGAATATCACTTTGCATTTTCTGCTCATTACTCGGCCATATATCGTCCATTTATCTTGAAATTTCCACACAATGCCCAGTGGACATATCAGATAAGAACAATATACATCGTATCAACCACTCATCACTTTTGTTTGCACATGTCAATACAGTTACTAGATCCCTTTAAAGGTATGGTGTCAAGAAAATCAGCTGAAAATGGCTTTTTAGCCCTTCAGAAAGCCACTTACATGTAGATTTCGAATAAAACAACTATTTTGCACTTGGAAAATTATTTATAAATGATATGAGGACCTGAAAATTTACTTTGAAAGTGCCCCCCAAAAAAATTGAGTTCGGGCGAAGAAAAATGACGTCATAGTTGTGACGTCATCTGCAGGCAATCACAGGATCCCCGATACTCTAATTGTCATAAACGTACACGCTGAGCGCATCTAATCACATTGACAGAGAGATATTATTTCGATTTTTTTCAATATCTACATACATTTGTTTGAGTTTATAATTATGGAGGATCCACACCCAGATTCATCTGACTAACAGTGAGCGTGAATTAGACGAAAGATCTGGATCAGAGTCAGAATCGAGTTTTGAATTGACAGTTCCTGAAGATAAAATTCCAAATTGTGCGTCGGCAGCCAAAATGGAATGGAAGTGATAGAGGTGCAACCGAACAGATTTGTTGAGCGTGGCTGAGCAAATTCATGACAATTTCCCCATAATTGCAGACACCATTATTATAATTCTTATTTCATAATTTGTCTCCACAAATACAACAAATATAATTGCCAAATAAAGGCGCATACTCACTCTAAAATCGCTTCGAGGAAGTCTCCGATATGATTATAGCAATCGTATACCCAGCCCCCTCGCAGACAGGTCTTCCGGCCATCAGCACGCACGAGCGCTGCGGCTAGCCCAGGCCTAGCCTAACCATAATAAGTGGCGGCTTCATCCGATCACGTCTCAAAACATGGTGTACAAAAATGCGGTGTTTCGCACTCAAATTCATCTTTTTATGCGGCAATAAAATGACAAGCATCATTGCTTTGATGGATCTATTTAACAATATTTACGGAAATATATTTACAGAACATTCAGAATTACCTCAGTTTTGAGCAAAATATTACTTTTCCCCGAAGTAAACAAATCCAAAACTCAAGTCGTTGGCGAGCGTGCGGGAGGTTGAACATAGTCAATCAATTTCTGGGCATCGATATCATACACGTAGTCTACGCCGTTTGCAAATTAACAACAAAACTACAAAAGAGCGCTAATTTCAGTTCATTTATTGTTTTTTTCTCTGTCGGCATTAGAAGACAGAGAAAAAAACAATAAACATTGTCAAAGAGGCCACGAAAGTGATAGATTTGTCCATCTAAGGTAATCGTTCTTGTATTTGTTTGAAAAGCCATGCAAACATGTAAGTAAATTAAGAAATAGTCTAGAATAGGTGCGATCGTAATAATCTTGCATTTTCGTTACTTTTCAGAACTTGTAAGGTAGTTGGCGCGGCAGCTAGCACGCGAGAGCATAATCCTGTCTTGCCGCGCGGCCCCCCGAAACTCTGGCAGACCTGCACACACTCGCTAGGTCCTTCCCAGTCGGCCCTCGTTAATTTAACCTTTGAGTTCTAAATCCGCCTCATACGTGGATCCTTATGGAAAACGGTGCAGGCTAATACTTTCCTTAGATGTGTTGCTGCATCTTGCTAAAATTCATTCCTGAGGCAATTTCAGTTAATCCTCAATTTTCAAGCAAATACGAGTTTGTATTACTAGCAAGTCAAAGTGTTTGCATTGAACCACGTTGTAAACAATTCTCGCTCTTCCGTGTTATTGCCTGCCGGTGACGTCATGACTCATGAGCTCATCGCTCCGCTAAAATTACTTTTTTAGGAGTATGGAACGCCGACGCAAAAAAGAGCCAAAAATGTGCATGAAATTTTCCTTTTTTGCCCAACTTAAGGATAAAAAAAAAAAAAGAATGTGGTATATCAATAAAGGCACATATTCAAAGCTATAAAGCTGAATCAAAGCCGGGATTGCGCCCCTCCTTTAAGAAGAACTCCTACTGCTGCTGTCTAGACGCAAGGTAAAGGCCTTATGCTTCGATTACAACACATTCCTGTCTGTTACGAAGGAGAATGTCTTTTTAAACGAAATGTTGTAATTTTGCATGTTCGCTTCCCTTACACATGTCCTAACAGGGAGGTATTAATAAATAACCATGATAACCTTGATCTTTTAAAAAAAAGATCTAATAAGATTGTCCTTATCCACGAAACCTACCGCTCTAGTGGTTCTCTTTGAATCTCTTATAGCTTGTTGTATTCGTGTTACCGATAGAAGCATGCATGGAACAGGTTTTGGTGTTTCAAATTTCCCTTTCAGTAATAAGATATTTACGATTGAAGTGTCCGGATTTTTAATTATCCACTGAAAAGTGAATATATACAAAGCAGTACAATGAGTTAGCGAATATCACTTTGCATTTTCGCTCATATGCTCGGCCACATAACATCCATTTAAACATGACATTTTCACATATTACTTCATGGACATATCAGATCACAATAATACACATTGTATCGACCATCATAGCCTATACAAATTGCTTGTAGTTTTATTCCTCGAGTAATGAAGTCTTTGCGTTTACATTTAAAACGATGATATAAAATAACTCCGCGTTAAGAAATGAAGAACAAGTTTCCACCTCCCCGCCAGTCCCACACGGACAATTTTAGGAGCAACTATGTGTAGTTGCTCTCAATGTTTTAAACAGGCACAGATGGGGTGAAGTGAAGAGTACTGAAGACCGCCATCCTTGCATTAGATTAGGCATTACATTATTTGATGAGATTGGCTCTGACATGTCATATCTGTTAAACGGAGCGTTGAATTCCAACATGCACAGGGCCTTATCCTTGTAATAACGGTCCCTGGACAGACTAAAGAAGATACTACTAAACACATATAATCCTAGTCAGATAGATGACTAGATTAAAATATACTAGTTTTGGCTCCCGTTGGCTCATTAAAATAAAGCCAATCGGTAAAATATGACTTGAACAAGAAATATGATAATGTGCAATTATTTTCATGTGCTCCCCTTACGTTTGGATATGGCAAATATCCCGTAGATAAGACGGTGTAGCCTACAAATCAGTACATAAATATACAAATGAGGAAAAGGCGGCGAAATCAGTAGATGAATTAAGAGTTTAATTTCTGTCCTGTTAGTGACCAGCAAATTACTATATTTTGCTGAATAACGAATAACCGGGTACAGTAAATCCCCTCTTTTCTGTTTTACCTGTTTATTTTATATTTTGAGGGCCTACAGTCGCTGAATTTCTAGGAGAATTGGTAGAAATTAGTATTCATGTGGTGTTGAGCATATTAAAATTCTATTATATTAGAAATGTATAATGTTGTCCTTTTATATAACCACAATCTTGATTTCTATCTGATGACCGGATATACCTCCTCTTTACCTCTCTAGGTACCGTGGATGTAATTCCGTCGCTGAATTTCCAAGACGATGTAGATAGTGGAAGAACGCGAGGTGTAGAACGCATGCAAGGATGATGTCGTCATAAACCATTCAATTCAGAGTTATCAATATGCTAATAGCTATAGGCATATAATTATCCTAGGAAATATTTGTGACCGGGTACACCTCCTCCTTTTCTCCATAGGTACCGTGGATCTGAAACAGTCTATACATTTCCAGGACGATGTAGATAATGGAAGACCACAGGAGGTGAACACATGCGATGACGTATTTTAGCAGACTAATCAATTAGCGATTTTATTAAAACAATCATAATTTGTTGTCATATTTGGTAAATTATTTGTGACCGAGTATACCTCCTACTTTTCTCTCTAGGTACCGTGGATCTAATACAGTCACTGAATTTCCAGGACGATGTAGATAGTGGAAGACCGCGCGGAGTTGAACACATACAAGGACGATGTGATAGCAGACCAATTGACGCCGAAGTTAGCCCACCGACTGAGAGAATAGATAAAGCATATAGTATATCATCGACATCCGTTACGAGGCAAGCTAATGAGATTTTTGGAGGTAAGTTTATAGATTACGGTAATTTTTTAAAAACAGAATATAATCGAATGATATATAGATGAGACAATTAAGATTATTCAGAATAGCATTATTTAAGTTTATTTTCTGTCATTTTCTGAAATTGTGCTAATTACATAATTAACGGACGTCATATGAATTTGAATTCATTGAAAATGTTAAATTCATTACATTTTAAATGTAAAATTCATATTAATCAACATATGTATATTTGAATAATGTATTCCATTTTATTGTCAGATGAATAAAACGAAATCGTTTTAATTAAGAATCAATATGAAACACATTGAAATAAGATGCCAATGCTCTCGAGTCTTGACCATGAATACAATTTATGTATTTTCAGTTATAGGCATGGTGATCTCAATGCGACTTTATCGTAAAACAATGTGAACAAACATCGATTCCCTTTATATTTTTTTCTTTTGCATGGTTTGTTTACATTTTTCTTATTTCAGTGATTTCCTTTTTTTAGTAATGGAGTCTCGTAAATTTTGTTGTCCAAAAGTATCACCTTGACCACTATAAAGCTTGACTGGCTCATACAAAAAAATGCATCAAACTTACTTTTTAAAACCGTTTTGACAGCATAGGAATAACGACTTGAAAGTCAAAACTGTTAACAAAAAGTTAATTTCTGACATGACTGAGAGTGTCTGGTATGTAAGGTGTATAATGTTTGAATACATCTCTAAATTTATATGATTTATTCTCCTTCACAGAATACCTCCCGGCGGATTATACTATCCTGCTGACGTTAAAATTAACGGGCTCGCCGACGAAGAGCAAGCCGCTTTTTAGCATCTTCGACCCTCAAGGAAATGAACAACTGTCGGTAAATGTCGGAGGCAATGCCAGGTTCGGGGTCGTCGGCAGGGGCGGCTCCATCATTAAGCACAGATTCGATATGGGCATTCTTGGAGATGGAGGGTAAGTGTGAAATTTAATATTAGTGGTATTCTTAATATTGTTAATTTTTACTGATATTCTAAATACAATATTTAATATTTAGTTTGCATATTTTAAGAATATGCAAACTCACCTTAAATTTTACTGAACCTGGAGTACCCTGTGTGAAAAATACCAGGTACCTTTCTTTTAACAAAACCAACAGTCCAACATAATGTAACACAATGTTGCATTTCAGTCAGAACCACCCCTCGAATATTGAAAGAAAGATAAGAAGAATAGAAAAGAAACAAGCAACAGCAATAAGCTTACGTCTTGCGAATGATGATTGGATAACATGGGACTATGGAAATTATTTATTATATCTGTTTATTTGTTTGATGGTATATAAGTGTATTTGAGTTTGCGCGTGCGTGTTTGTGTTTGTGTTTGTGTTTGTGTTTGTTTACCTGTGCATGAGTCCTGATTTGTTTTGTCGCAGCAAACAACTTCACAATCATAGTAAGATAGCAAAGATAACTGGCCTATGCTCCAAGAAAATAAACAACCCAGCTCTATACCTACATGATTG